>DVXP01000073.1:0-31225 GCA_018235645.1 Junonia grisea | reverse complement strand
AAAGAAAAATTAAAACTGTAGTTATGTCACACTGAGTTAAAAAGAAAACAAGAACGAATAGTTTAATAAGTTTTATTTTATCGCATCAAGTAAAAGGGTGCTCTAGAATAATTTTTACGTGATTAACTCATTTTTGAAATTTTTGCAAAAGTGACAGTGTCGCACCGGGGTGTGATAGGTATGTTATGTATGTTTTATTTATTTTTTTAAGATTGTGAGGCAAAGGTAAATGGGAAATATTACAACTTAATATTTTCGATACTAATGTATAATATATTGATACATATATTTATGAACTCAATAATGTACCAATCAATGTCTTTTCGATTTTTCATATCTACAACCCGTATGATTTCTTAGTTAAACAGAATGTAGAGTCATTCTCTACTAATAAAAAAATATTTAACTACTAATAATAAAATAGTTTACATATATAAGACGGTTTAACTTGGAAATATTTAATTCTTTATTTACATAATTTTTTCCGATTCTCAATTAATTTATTCTTTAAATTATTATGTGAATTTTTAAACACACGTCTAACTTTAATCTTGTTATAGAAATAAGTTTGTACTTATCATAATTTATACGTAAATATAAATAAAATTAAAAGTGCTAACAAACAAATATATTATTCATAGTTATAATGATAATTTCAAATAGATGTAAATATGACAATTTATGCAATACCTAAAAAAGTTAATTGGCATGAATATTATAATGAGAAAACGTTTTAACTATTTAAGTTTGCTAGTTTTAGCTGTTGATGTTGATGTTTTTTTAACACAGATATGTTTTTTTTTCGTTACCACAGCTTAAATTAATACCTACTTTTATACTTATTATTTGGAATTCAAAATGAATTATTTTAAGAAAAATTGATATATTATGCAACTGTGGTATTAGTAAAAAAATATTTTATACACACTACTATGATTTTACATATTACTATGATGCTTTGATTTTACTTCTTTTTAATATTCATCATGGGTACTTATTAAAAAAATCGATTATATAATAACATATAAATATGGCCCGGGCTAATAAATCGTTCTTTTGATTGTTCGAGGTCACGGCGCTCCACGTGTATCCGAACTTTACATAATTATTACATACGAGTGGTATTCTTTACCGAGCCCCGTTCCGCAAAAACTTAGGAAGCGAGACGATCAAAGTTTACTTTTGTAACGATTACGCATCAAGAGCACAGCTTTAATATCAATTCTGTATGAATAATTAATTACATGGAAGTTAAACAACATCAAAAATATTATGCCTAAGATTACAGTGAATGTAGCATTCGACTACATTGTCTAATGAAATTAATATGTATGTTTGTTATGCTGCGTATGAATTACCTACATACTTGGTTCTGAATGCGTTAACTGGTTCATATTTACTTTTTTTTATTTATATTTTAATATTGAGTAGCAAAATTAACTATTTAGCAAATAGTATTTAAGTAAAATATTACATTACATTTAATTTAAAATAATTAATCGATTCATTTTAGACCTTCCCGACTTTTCCTTGATTTTACGTTTATTTGTAAAAATCTTATAAGAAACGTGAATAGATCATATTAGAATATAGAACATATGTTTATCACGATTACTATGTCTATTAATTCCTTTCTTTTTCTTCTCTTATTTTCACCTTTTAATTTAGTTTAATGGATAATTAACTTATGCCACTGAACATAAAAAAATTACGTGACATGAAGACGAGATTGATAATGACATAATACGGTTTATTATAAACGTCAATGGTGATGTTTTCAATTGTAACGATTAAGTAATAATAAAATAACAAACCATTCATACACTCGCATAACTAGGCGAAGTCAGGAAAAAATATAATGTATTACAACTGTTATTTTGATGTATGTGATACCTACCTAAGCTGTTGTTATAAGAATTTTATAGAGCTATACAACATAAATAAAACTATAAATTGCCTTTAATATATGTAAATTGTTTTACCAAATTTTTAAATGACGCTTAATTTAAAGTTTATATTTGATTAGATTTATAATAATAATAGGTATATTCTAACAAGACAGTCGCTATCCAATTACACAGTTCCCTTAGATATTTTCCATGTTTGTTCGCAGTACAATAACAGATAAAATAATTAGATTGACACAGTGGTCGGCTCGTGAGCGCCACACCTAGGAATGACAAGTCCTTCAAACGCACTTAGTTCTGAGAATGATTATACAGTAGGAGTCATGTCAATTTGTTATTTGAATTATGCTAACTTATAAGTTTTAAGACAAAACGCGAGCTGTTCCATGTCATGTCTTCTGACTTCGCGTCACGAACATTGTTTATAAGTACATACTTACTTCATTAATAAAGATAAGTTTTATTGTTGTACAATCTCATACTGAAAAACTAATAAATAATAGTTCATTGGATTTAATCGACATAAATCGTAAGCTTAGAAAAGTAAATAGCTGAGTATTTTTTTACTGTTTCATTAATATAATTTCCTTAATCCAATTACTTAAACGCTGGTTAAATTTTAACTAAGTAACACTAATTGCTTTTTCACTAATTATTTATCTATAATTACTCAGTTCGATCGCAATTACTATTGTGTACATATACGCATATTGCTTGTTAGTTTTTTAAAGTATATTTTACATTCATTAGGTACATGACAGGTTACTTTGAAAATTTGTTTAGGTAGGTTTAAATATGACATTTTATCAACCTACACATTTAGGTAAATAAGTTGACTCAATTAGACAAAAACACTTAAGAAACCTAAATAAATGGTACATATTCATAGTCAGTACAATTAAAATAAATAAATTGAAATAATTAAAAGATAAAGAGCGCGGGAGGGCTTCAGTGGTAGTATAAGTTTAAACCGTATACCTAAAGGATACTATTTAAACATGATTCCCGAACTGATTTAGGTTTACAGTTAATAAAAAGTTCAGAAGCCATATTTCATGTTTTGAATAATTCATAATTGACTTAATAAATCTGTATGTATTAATAATGACTCTATCTATCCCTCTTATGTGATTGATGATATCTACCTTACCATGCATGAAATGAATAAAATGTTCTTATAAGCCCGAATAAATCTAATGTGAAATTGGACATTGGAAGCAAGTGTGTAGTGTATAGTGTGTATCTAGTGAGAAGCCCGCCAGCCCGCGCCCTCGTCTCTCGTAGAACCGACCTGCTGCACTGTGGTGTGATCACGGGGAGTGACGGCGTCAGCGCCGATGCCGCTGTCTGGTGACGGCAGATCCACGGTCAGACCCGCGGCAGCGATCACGCTCTTGCTATGGTACCGAGGCGCTGAGTACCGGTCACCGAAAGCAGAAGCCGATGCCGACTCGGTATCGCTGTAGGGTGGTGCAGCCCTCTGTTGATAACCCTCGCCGACAAAGTATTCTCGATAGTAGGGCTCGCCAGCAAAGGAAGCTGTCTGCCGAGGGTACTGGTCGCCATAGGGTGTCGGACTAGGCGTGCCTGGGGGCGCAAACATTTGCGCTGCATACATTGCCGCGTCGGGCAATAGCGAGCCAGCGGAGGAGGCCCGTGACGGAACCGGAGACGGCGATGCTGCTTCGCCGGGCTCGCCGACCGCCACCTGCGGACACACGCGCCTGTTACACGCGTTCTCCCACGACAATTGTCCGCTCCGCAACGTCGACGCGTACATACCGCGTCGACACAGTCACCGCTTCACGTACACTAGGTTCGTTCGTTTACAACACAGTCACTATATAGGTATATCGAATCCCGGTATGATCATACGGTCCTAAGGATCACCTCCGACTACATGCACAGGGCGGGCAGCGCTGGCCGGCCGGTTTAGGGCGCGGGCGGGCGCGGTTATTGTGACTCGAGCGAGGTGCTCGGCGCATCGTATGCTAACTGCGATAAATAATACATGAATAACCGGTAAGGAAAGTGTGTGAGTGCGTGCGCGCGCGGCGGCGGCGTGCGAACGTGTGACGCACCTTATGTCGCGGCGGCTTGAGCGCGTGCGGCTCGGGCTCGTCGACCACCTTGCGGCTGAGATCCTCGGGCTCGCGCTTCACGAGGCCCGCGTGAAGCAGGCCCGAGAGCTCGCCCAGCTCCGCCCCGTGCGCGCCATTGGCCGCCTTCAGTGCTCCGCCGGCCCTGCGGAGGGGAGACAGGCGTGATTGGCGATAATGCGCGCGCGCCACTATTTCTACGACCGACCTCGTTGTGCGCGCGCAATATCGCTTCACTATCATTTTTGCTCTACCTGCTAAATACAGCTATAAAATATTAATTCTAAAAGTTTTGATTGTTTTACGCCTTTGACTATTTATTTACGTTGTAAATAAAGTCAAGTACCTATAGAAAAAATTAAATTTATTAAAAATTAAATAATCTTACCATTTTCATTACACGTTATACCAGTTATTATTAACCTATAAAGGGTTGAAATCCAATCCAATGCGAAGTTTAGATGCATATCCAACTAAAACTACGGTATAGTTGTGATAATACGTAAGTATAATATAATATACAAATATAAAAGTAGTAGTAGGTATTAGTAGTAGTATTATTATAATATTTTATTTAATTAACCAATATGTTTAATAATATCTAAAATTATAATACCTACTTATAAATTTGAACTTGGTAGGTTTTCGTGATGTACAAAAACTTGATTAATTATTTAATTACATTTATTGTTTGTTACTAAATTAACCTGCCAAGTTCAGGTAGTGTATCTAAACTTGGCTTTAAATTTGATTTCAACTCCTTTTTAGACGAACAATTAGCCAAAAGGAACTTGACCCTCTTCTTAAAGTGTATTTTTGCGATTTAATGACGTTTTTTTTTTCAAGAAATCGTACCTTTTTTCTTAGAAGTCATTTTGCGTTTCAGGGCAACTTTTGTTGTAAGGAAATCATCTGAATAAAAATGTCGATATTCGATAAAGCCAACTAACGCTTGACAGATTTCTTAAATTTCTTAATTTGTTGTTAATCTACATTTCACACACGACATTTGTGTAAAAAATTTTAACGCTAAGACGATTGAAAGTGGTCTTAAGGTTTTAATTACCGGCCAGTGAGTGAGTCAGTTAGTGCAAAAATTAGCATTGTACAGGGTCATATTTAAGGATCTACTGAAACTATATCTATGAAATTTGATATATCTACTACTTGCATATGCATAGTAGGTACATGATTCGTAAGTACAATATTATTTCCGTACATCCAAAAGGGACTAAGCTAAAGGGGAATCTAAAGTGTACCGAAACGGTTCGAGTTAATAGTGCACACAGTCTGTTGCTAGAACTTGGCTTGCGCACAACCGTGCGCTTAGATCCACCAATACGTATGTACATACATACTACCTATAGGTATGTATGTTTGAAACCGGGTAAGGTTTCAACTTTCAAACATACAGCTCATGTATAACATAATTATAATATGTACACTCTGTCCACTTAAACTCTGACTTTTCACCATTAAAATACATATTATAACTATATTACTTATCAGAAACAACGGATGCCATCAGAGATATTACGTGTAGATACTTCGGAGAAATCTCGCATGTTTATTTCAACTTTTAATTGGTGTTTTTATACCTAATAATATGCTAGTATTAGCTATAACTTCTTACTTTAGCTGTATAAATCCTTCTTCCCTCAAAATATGTTAATAATCTTTAGGATCTAAGATATATTATGTAGGGATAGGTATCTTTAATCTTAAATATATAGATTGAAACGTTTTTGACTTCGGCATTGAAATACCACATCAAAGTTCGTAGGTATACCTACCTACTAGGGATATCTTAAAACTTTTACTTCAACGTATAAAATAAACAAAGTTAATAATAAACAAACTTTTCTATTTGAAAACCTGTACCTATTTAAAAAAAAAGTTGATAATTAAATCTACTTCCGTACTTCCTACACCTATTGTATCCACAACTTATTGTATTCCGATGGTATACAAAATATTAATCATAAAAGAAGGAAAGCTCTACACTGAAATCCTAAAGAAAACACAAGTTTGGCCGTCCAAACCACAAAGAATTATCTACCAATAATAATCACTGCGCAATTGCATACATTTTCATACTAATTAAGACCTCAACTAAATTAAAGGCCAATAGAAAGTCTTTAGATTGTCGACAGAGGCTATAAAAGAAATTAGGTTGTAAACATATTGTGAAACGTTCAACACATATGGTTGTCAATGGTCAACATAGCAACGCTCTGTGGTCGTGAACAACAACAAAAAAAGCCGTGCATTCAAATCAATTTTTTCAAATAATCTTACAATCACGACCACTTTCATTTTACATACCTAATTGTGACTACTAGTTTGATAATTTGGTACCGACATTATTTATTATTCGACTACGTATGGTATTAAGGATAGGATATTTTTTAAATACTTCCCCATAAATGTGAAGTGCGGTCATTTAGATATTGATGCTAGTATTATAATTTAGACATTTAGTTACGCTTGCATTATTTCTCAAAAAGCTGAAGTTCGCACGGCCGTTAGGGACACCGCTTTAATGAAATCTTAAAAATTCATTCCTTAGCAAATATCGAAATAATTATGCTTTTCACCGCATTACAATGTAATGTTTTAATTTTTTGGGAATAATTAAAAAAAAAAAAACATTTTTTTAAATAAGGGAAAAAATGGATATACCTATAGTAAATAAGCGTATCGTTTAAACCCCAATTGTCTTATTTTAATTTAAAAATTACCTTAATTTGTTACATTAATCTTAATTTGAATTGTGCCTGGCCAAATCGTTTCGTGTTTATTGAAAAAAAAAACGCAAATGAGTGTCGAGCAAGTAGAGTTCTGTAGTTGTGTATTATAATGTGCGACTTCCATAAAAAAATGGTTCTTGAAAATAACCTGTTTCTTAACAACCAACATGTTTACGTTGGAAATTATTCAATGAAATTCTTTGATCGACTAATTCGGAATGCATTAGGTTTGAGTGTATAACTCCCAACATTACAAGGTAGAGTTTACTTTACTTATCTGTATATTTTTCTTCGTAAAAACTTTCTGTTAATTTATGAAAGAAAACTGCTATTCTTACAGCTAAATTGACCGGACTGTTACATCAATTCAAAATATATAAAGTAATTCCTTCTCTGCCATGATTTAGTTATACGAGTATACCCAATAAACTTGTGATATATTTAATTGCATGTAGAGTTACAACCATAATTACTTTTTACTCAGTAGTCGACAATAAATCTTAAAAATTAATAATCATTAGAAGATATTCGTTAAAGGTATCTATATGTACTTGAGAAGCAGCAACATTAAATTCGTTTGATTTGTTCGAATGTAGTGAGCACAGCCACCTCCGCAAGTGGCGCGGGGCGCGGCTTTCGTCGGCCGGTGTCAGTGCGCGCCGATTTATGATAATTGAAGACATGTTTCATTGGCGCTCAGATGTTTATTTTAGATAAGAACCTCTCATGGCACTATTTCATGCGTCCGAATTGGCCGGGATGCGCGACCTCCCGTGAGCATCGAGCCCCGTCCGAGTGCGATTGAGTTTCTTCTTTTATAAATGCAATTTACAAAAGATCGCGATGAGACGAATGAGTATCTACTTACTTAGTATTCGAAACAAAATATTGATAGTTGTTTCTTTTGTACGAGTTTGACTCATATGTTTCAGTAAGAAAATATTAATATCGTTTATCATGTATCTTTTTATCAATTTTTATTGTTACTTGCCCGAGAATCTCAGTCGTTTTTCCATTAAAAAATAAAAATAATAAAACGATTTATTATAATGTAAAAATGTATGCTAGCAAAATTTTTGACGAAATGCAAATTAAGTTTGCACTAATCCGAGCACGGTGTGCCGGAGGCGAGGTTGAGCAGATATCGTTATTCATGTGCTCCGAACACAATGAGTTGTTTACTTGTCGATGTTCTTTGTACGTGCCCAGAGCGTTGCGATGATTTCTCATCGTTATAATAACAGCTGAACTGTTTACAAATCTTAGGTAATAAAAATAGTTTAAATTAATTACACCTTATATAAATACATTTTGAGAGTGTTTACTCTTAAAAACAACGGATGTCGACAACCATATAAAGATGAAACTTTCTCTTTGATAGCTCTATAAAAATATTTTATGTTAAAAATTACATGATCAGTTTTGGTTTAAATAGAAAATATGTACTTTAAAATAATATGAAATATACAATATCTCTATTTATTGATAGATATAAACGAAACAAAGGAAACAAAATAATAATGATCATATCGACGGTTGAAAAGCTATTTGGTCTAAGCGCCGTTTTCTTTACATATATATTTTAATTCATATTTGGAATCAGCAAATTGTTCTTTATCCAAATATGTATAAAAATATATACTTATGACAAAAAAATGGGACTTAGATCAAATAGTCCTTCAACCGCCGAATATGATTTCATATGTATTTGTGTATGTACATATACTGTGTAACATTACGTACCTACAAATAAATAAAATTTAACGAATAAAAATACTTTAGATGAATCAAATTTACTTTCTCAAACTTTTATAATCTGATATCGGTGTCATGCTACTTCGAATTAACATAACACTGTCAGTAATAGTGATAAAAAACGAACTCCATTCTTAGAATCCGAGCCACTTTTCGCATGCAGATATAAAATTTTAATCAATACACATTTCGAATGTACCTACTCGTATATCACTCGTATGCGATCGCTTTTATAATTATTTGCAATGTTTACTTAACACCCTTTCACACATGACGAGACATCCATAATGCGCAGCTTATGGGGTAAGCTACCCTCGGGGAATTGATACTGCGGATCAACAAATTATCAACATTTTTCATAACCATTTAAATTTAAATATAAAATGTTTTTACTAATTAAAATAAAATGAGGTTAATAGATATTGACGTAAGACGGCGAAAATAATTCTCTACAAAATTTATTTACAACATTACTAGTTGGCTGTATTTTATACAGTTAGATATATTAAGCACTTAAGTACCTACCTACTTCTCAATGTTATAGGCTAAATGGCTGAATATTTAATTAAGGCTAAAATTACTTTAGGCGTATACATAGCTATTCTGTTATCGGAAAGAGATAAAATCAGAAATAAATAATAATTTCTTATTCTACGGAATCACGAGATAGGCATTTAAACTCGGGTTGCGCTATCACGATAAAAATCAGAGGCGACGACAGTTTATACATCGTTTGACGAATAGATTAAAATCTATCGAGCATTAAAGCGAGATGAAGAAGGCGCATGCAGCGGATGTGAGAAACGTTATTCCATTCTATTTGAATATATCATTCTACCAAATGTAGGTTTATTGCTACTTTTCTCACGGAACTAATACATTATCAAAAACTTTAATTGAAAACGATTTCGCCATTTGTCTCAGTCATTAAGTGCTGGACGTCTGATTGCGTACATCGTCTATAACAAATAGGTAGGTAATGAGTTATCAGACCGATGAAGTCCTTATGAAGTCGCAACATGTGTATGGTAATAATATTGTGAGCCACAGCTGGTGTGTAACAATTCGCAACGGATACTATAACGGCATTAATTGTAATTTAACTTGTCGTCATTTAAATAGGATGTGTGCGCAGATAAAGACCGGTCAAGAAGAATGGTCAAGCCCCGTTTTCATATTTCATGCGATGGGCGATGGCCGAGACTGTCAGAGACGTGGTGTTCTTGGTGTGTATTATATTTACGAGAGGGTCGGATGTATACCGGGGAAATGAATAGTATTAACTGTTGTGGCATTAACAATGCAGATATATCTTCAAGAGGAAACCGGTTTAACTCCTAAATGGGTCACACGGTTCCTGTCACAAGTTTTTGCTAAGCAACCGCTAGCATGCTACCAAGCGGGAGTTGCTTATGCTTGGCTAAAAAATTAAAACTGATGCTTAAATCATTAATATGCAATACTTAAATCAATCATTAAATTAAAAAGAAAAGATGTAAGTCTATTATGCTAATTTTAAATCTTGTATCTATAGGAAATTGTTATTATGAAATGTGATGAAATTATGCTATTTGGACGATATTTGTTTTTAAAAATTACATTGGGTATCCGTCGAGGCAATCCCCCAGTAATAATCACATCAAAACATCAAAACTAAATTTATTTAAAAATAATCCAATAACTTGTAATTAACAAACGAATATGAATAATGACTTGTAATTTTCTTGTGAAATCCTTAAATGCGACAATTAGGGGTAAATCGTATATATAACAAGTAAATAATAAAATGCTTTCCCGTTAGTTGCAAGCGTGGACAGTGACAGGGTCGTGGGGTCGAGGCCCTGCCGGGCCATCCTAGCGCGTTTCTATGCTAATCTTAGTGTTAGCATTCGAGAGACGCCGACAACTATTAATGGTTATAGCCGACGATTTCACTCGATATGCCTATAATTTCCGTAGTCTGTACTTCTGAATATACATAGGTGGCGACTTGCGTTCGCCACTCCACGCAATGCGTTTACGAAACATGTCACCGCCTACGAATTGGAAGTAACATAATATAGAGACCAAACTAGTTAATTTCTACATCTATCGTGCATTCAATTCAAATATTATGAGCGATTTAGACAACAAATACAGCGTACCGAAACTGACGACGCTATGGCACTGAACTATATATCGGATTAGCATACAAACGCGAGCGGCGACACCGCTCACGGATGGGTGCGGGCGAGCTGGGGCATTCGTTATAATTTTGAATGTATGAATGAGAAATAGCAGCGCACGTCGCGGCGGCGCGTGGGACGCGTGCCGACAATGTTTCGAGACAAGTCCTGGGCGTCCTTGTCAATGTGAGCCGCTTCCAGCTACATCCGTCTATTGTCAGTGTTTGTGTTGTGCACTCCCGTAAACATTGACGAGGATGACAGGCCAAAAAAACGTCTCGACCGCCCGGCTGTAGAGCCAACCCAGAAGTACATATGGATGTGTAATTAAATCAATAAACGCTATTCTATTATGAAATAAACAGCTATTTTTAAGTAATGTAATTTAAATTTTAATTGATATGAAATCAAATGCCATACCTAATTAGTAAAATGTAAGTGACATTAATTATGTCATATAAGTGACATCAATTAATTGTAAACTACATTGATGTAAGTTCTGTATTTATAAAAGATATGATTTTTCAAAAGTAAAATGCCTAGTTAAGTACTGCATTGCATGAATTTGAATCACCCTATGCACTTGGTTCGATCGGCAAAATTCGTCGTAAAAACGTCATGGCCAGACTAAGCGTAACTAACGCCAAAGTAATAAACTTAAAAGCATTAAAAATTTTCATGAATTAAAACTAGATTCGTTATAATTTTAAAATGTGTTTATGGAATACAATAAAAATTTCATAAAAGAATACTAAAGTAGCGTTGAGTGTGAAGTTAATGTTATGCATTCTATAGAGGAAGAATGTGACACGGCGTTTGCTCATTTTTGTGCTATTACACAAAAGATGCTGTTAACAACCTCTTTAAAAGAGCGAGCATAATTTGATCGGGGTCGCATTTCTATGGGAATACCGCTGAATGCGCCAACTATCAACTCTTTTTTTATTCGGTATGATGAACATAAAAGTTAAAATATTTGTATATACCTACTAACGTTTTTGTCAACAAATTAATAGTTTTACAATATTAGGTAATTCACAAAATTATTGTACTAATGTACTTTTTACGTTTCTGACTCTATAAAAAGTTTAAAAAAATATGCAAGCTTATGTAGGTAGGTATTATGAATCAAAATATTATTACGGAAATAAGAAATATGTTTCATAAATAAATAAATGGAAACCGTAAATTTTAAACTTTTGTAGAAGAATTGCGATTTTTCTGATTGTAATGCAAAAAATATGCAAATTTTAATATGATATATACAGAAGTAGATACCGATGGGGGATAAGATGTTCGTTGCAGTTGCGAACTCTTATTTCGATAATCCCGCCATACGTATTCAAATGAGCACCTATGATTTATTGAGTGGAACATTAACATTTTTATTATTTGTTATTCTTACACCTTTCTTTGGGGCGGAAGCCACGCGGCTTCTGTCTCTGGGTACTCGGCCGTGAGACTCGGCAACATCGCACCCCGTCTGAAATCGCACTCATAAAAAAATAAAAGATTCAATATTATCATAGTTTACATATAAATTTTACGCGAATTCATTCCGTATTCACTGTGTTTCGATATTCGTCATTTATAATGATAATGGCCTCTACACACGAACATCGACGTAATATACGGCCGTGAGAATCGATGATTGATTTTCCGGAATCGACTTCGATTCAGGCGAACATTAAATTCATAAATGTTTTATGTTGATTTTTCGACTTTGATATAATTATTTTTTCCGCATTGAATAATAATATTAATTAAAATTGATGTTTTGATAGATAAACGACGTTATCATCGTCGGCGTCGTTTAGTAGAATAACAAAATTGTCGTAATAAATGGACTTAAACAGCAATTGATAACCTTTATTTTTTTACTTACGGCCATACTTCCTTATGAAGGCTTAAATGTGTCTCTTGCGCTAGCGGAGGCAGCTTGTAGTACTCGGTGACGAGCGGCTGCGGCTGCTGGTCGTCGGCCACGCCGAGCACCGCCGAGGTGGCGGCACTGAGCGGGTGCTCCGCTCCTCCGGTGTAGTACGCGCGCCAGGATTCACCACTCACTTCCATCACTTCCTTGCGTCTTCTGTTGACAAAAAATAATTACTATTATTGATTGTATAAATTGTATCTATAAGTAAACGCATATTTTAAGTGACTTCAACTTAAAATCGGAAACCGCTGTTAACTAATCTTACAAAATTGTTAAACATTTCAGTCAATAAATATGTAGATTTGTAACCACTTTAAACGTTTTACAAACGTTTGTGCAATTTCGTATAATAAGTACCGTAGAATGAGTCAATTAGATTTAATAAAAGATATAACTTATCGAATGTGCAAACCTAAGTCAAATTTTGA
Organism: Junonia grisea; assembly: GCA_018235645.1. Classification (NCBI taxonomy): domain Eukaryota; kingdom Metazoa; phylum Arthropoda; class Insecta; order Lepidoptera; family Nymphalidae; genus Junonia; species Junonia grisea. Next base: position 18,185 of record DVXP01000073.1, on the reverse strand, counting down.
CGTCAGACTTGAAACGACAGACCAATTTCCATTGAGTATGTCGTATCAATGAAGTAAACGTAAAATACTGGTATCCCAAGCCTGTAGTTTTACAACTGGATCGACTACATCTGACGAACCAGTTATTAGGCGTGACCATTTTGGTACGGATACTGACCTTTGATGGTATACATCAGCGGGCGTCATCGCATAATACAACGATATAATACGTACGCTAATTGTTGCACACGACCGTGAGTCAGCAACCCGGGTGTCCGGTTCAAGCGACCTTATTATCAGAAAACCGTCTGGCTCGACAACCTCTCGGTCTAACGAAGAGCCTAATTCGGAAATTCGCCATCTCTGAGAAGCTATTTGAATGGATGGCCATACGTCACACAGGTCGGGTCGCTTGCTGCTGCACAACCTGAATGTAGAACAGGTCCAAACCACTTGCAGAACCGGAAGGATACAAGGCAAATCCCTGTTCCCTCGCCAACCAGTTTAGGTTGTCTGACGTCACAACCAGCGGTATACGACGATGCAGACAAATAAATAAAAAATGTTGGAAGCACGCGTCGGACGAGTTTGACCGGATAGTAGTTCTACCTGATTCCTGTTCCTGGTGGTTTGTTGATATCACGGGAGGTCAAATTTGTTGTGATTTTAATAAATAAACAGACTTATCTAAAGTAACCACTACTGCAATACTTGGAATACATGATAATATCCCAAAGAGAACAAAGTAAAATGTAATACTATCAAATCTATCTATGGAGATCTTTCTTTCAAGTCGTGGCCATTGCGTTAGTCACTGAACGAAAATCGTAATATATTTATGTCCATAATTACAACGGTATTTGAGTTATTTACGATCCAAAAGTCCAACACACAACCGCCTAGTTATCTATTTCTTAAATTATAATCGCAAAATATGGATAACCGTTTACCTATTATCAGTTTTAACTGATGTTCTTAAATTGTTTACGTAAGATCAAAACAAAACACGTTGATATAATGTAAACTAGTAATTCAAAAGACTTCCAAGACAAGTGAATTAACATTAGCTTTAAGAAGTTTACGCTAGTGTCAAATAGAAATAGAATATGCGAATGGGTTCAAAACAGAAAACTGGAAAAGCCAGCTTCTGGCATTTAACCAGCCAAAGCGTGAGTCATTTGACGAGTTAACTGGCAGGCGGTGCTCCGGGGCGCGGGCGGCGCGGCTGCACCACGTGAATGAGATTCCGGTAGGTGCGCACGTAAAAATCGTGCAACGAATCTAACAGGTTTGCTGGGGTCCTTGCGAGGCCATCGGGACTGGTCTAACCTGCCCTGCGCACATGAACCTCGAATTTCCGATCGTTACCTATCACTTTTGCTCGTAACCGATAAGAAATTTAACTAATATAAAATAATCAATCAAACAATATCTATTGCAGTATCTATAAATAATTAATTGATCGATCTTTTTTGATTGTCAATTGTTCATGGCATTTAGATTTCGCAATTTGCCTTCTCCTTGTCTATTTGTTTGGGTTGTCTATTGAATGGAGCGATTAGAAAGTATCACGCGCAGCTGTCACCAATACGTGACGTACGCAAGAGCGGAACGGATGGCTCGGAGCGAAGGGTTGAAGGAATCGCTGTAATACAAACAAAGCATTCGATGCGGCCATTCATCCACGACCGTTTCTCAGACAACTGACGTAGCCTTGGTTAAAATGAACATCTTATCATTTTATTTAAAATAGATATTTCGATTTCGCATCTGCTAAGGTCAAATGTCACGATCGCTGGTCTTATGTTTTAGCATTAACTGATCATGACATCCATCAATGTCAATTTGTATTTTATAATCGTAGCAAGCCTATTGCGAATGGTTTCATAGTAATGAATATTCAACAGGAAATGACAAGACAAAATTGGAAACACATTTTTCGTATTAAATTAATCGATTTTATACTTTTGATATTATAATTGATAATAATAATAATAATTTTCGAATTAAATGAAGCATGAGTCATTTTTATCTGAGGTCGCAGCGAGTTGTGAGCGAAGTGTCGGCGGCGTTTCGAAAGGCGCTCGTCCACGTCGACGTCCGGTGTCGCGTCCAACTATCGATCATTCGGTTCGTTAATAAATAACACGTTGGCGTCGTTCGTCGCTTATCTCGGCTGTTCGGGCATGTGGAAAAATTTGGTGTAGGTGTCGTAACGGAGCGACACGCATGTCTCGTGGGGTTGCGTGCGCCCGCCTGGCGTGCTTATCCTCTCCGGTCGTTGCCTCGCAACTCGATTGCTTCATTATTAATCTTTAATTAAAACAACCACAGCCTCTATATACATTTCAATATTGAGAAAAAACAGCTTTTAATTACTAAAGCCTTTTTGTAATGGTATATAAAAGCAACGTATTTAAATTTAAACGGTCTCTCCGTTATAAATAAAATTATCACAATTACAGTTCTACAAAAACTGTACGAACCCGAAGTGCCTTAACTTGAGAACTCATTTATAATCGAGAATTTTATTTAATACTAATTTTTCATCGTATTCATTTAGGTATGTATGTATGTCACAAAGTTAAGATACGCCGGTACCGCTGTTGTATATTATATTCATTAAAATAAAGAATTGCATTGCGATAGTGCAGTTAGTTGAGTTGAATTACGCATTAGCCGAGGAACTAGCTCTGCAGCTTCAACTGGCTCGCCCGACGCCGGAGAGACGGCAGGTGCAACGGGCGCAAGGGAAAGTGCAGGGAGCGGTTAAATCTACGCACGTTTTATCATCTACGATAAGAGAAACCAGCGTCGATCCCGCTAATGACTCATTAAGCCGAACCGACGTTAAACCTTCTAATGCTCTAAAAGTCTATTATTATTTCTCAACGGATATCGTAAATATCATTACACAATTTCTATCTTAAGCGGACCAGATATTTATTAAATTCGTTTAAAACGATCGATTTCAGTACGACGAAATAGAAATTAATCATAATTAATTACGAATAAATCTTGTTAATTACTTTTCTAATTTTTGTCGTTAAGCGTTAAATTAAACATAATTAGACGTGATAGTTATAACTATCAGTATTTTGCGATGATGACATTGTGTCATTATTAATGTATTTTATATTCCCACATTAAAGCTAACGATCCGAGGTGGAATGTGGCATTGCTGCATTTCGTTAATTAAAGTATTCGCTCTTTCGTATTGTGGCTGTATAGGACGCACGCTGTTATGGGAATACAAAAAAGTAAATTCTTCATACCGGGATAAATAAATAAGGGATGAGTACCTACTGCTCGCGAGCTGCACCGAGCACAGAACAAACCAAATGAGAAGCATTTTCGACAAACCTCTTTTTGCTCCATGACGAGGAACGCATATGCGATGATTCATTTACGGAGTTCTTCACCGTATATGTATGGCTAACATTATTACTTCTGTTTTCTTGGCAGTATTATGTACGGACAACAAGAAATGTTTTCTTGGAAATATGCGCCCACGCAGATTAAAGATGGAAACGCAACATGGGCACTAAATAAGTCATGTCTCCCGTCCGCGTAACTAGTAGATCTTAAGGATTTTAAATGTTATAAATAAATGCTTGTGAATAATTATGTACCAATCATCACCAACACAAATATTTTGTTCGTATAACTACTGATGCGAAAATCGTGTTATGCTAGGCATGTGATATTTTGAATATTATAGCTATAACTGCTTAATTAAACGTGATTGTTTTAAATATCTGCCAAACGGTTATAAGTTTTGAAAAAGTTATACATCTTTGTACCTACTAGAAACCATACTCGTCCCAAACGACGTGGATGTAGCAAAAAAAGACAAGACATCTTTATTTAACAAATTATAATAAAACCGTTGACCAATGATTGACATCTTTCACGATCCTGACATTATATCAATGAACTTTTGAGAATTATTTTAATTTCCAATAAAATTTTATTTTATTCGATCGAATAATCCCAACGCATGGTCGCGTTGCCTAAACTGAATAGCTACTTCACTTCAAAGGTTTTATTATCATAAAATCTTTGTAAACTTATAAAACGAACGACAAAAGATTAACTTACTCAAAAGTTACAATTTTTTTAATACTGAATTAAGTGACTATTGAAATCTGTTGAATTTGAGTTCGACTCCTGGCCGCACGGAGTTTTTGTAGTAAAATATGTAACTAGCCTAAGATTATTGATATAATATCTTGTATGCTATGATTTTCAAGGTAGTAAATGAGTATATATTTTTTGCTATTAGCTATAATAACAATGAATTAAAAAGAGGAAATACAATTAGTAGTGAAGGTCGTCAGAGCCTCGTTGTCTATTGATCGGAGTTGAATGGCTCGACGCGCCGCGGCCCGCTCCATTCTTTGTACTTGCAATTACTCCAGCGAGTAAACTTGACAAAAACTACCAGACGTTTATCGCAGATCATTTTAAAACGACTTATCTTAAGCTGCCGTTAATTCTACCGAACAAAAAACGTACATGATGGAATTTATTTTTATTGCATCTACGCTACTGTCTTAAATATAATGTTATCGATTGATCTTTAAAAATAAGATATACTTTATGAATTGTGAGCCTTTCAAAAGTTATTGTCGTAGGTACTTACGGATGAAACTTAAAACGGTTGCTCGGTTAGAAATCAAAATGAAATGGTTGATGGATGTTACGCGCACTAAGCTGTAGTATATTTAGTTAAGCTCGCGTAAACTGTCTTAGCAGAAGAGTTACGGGCTTAGAAAGAAGGACGCCCGCGGCGCACATTACTGACCAAAATCTATAATAAATGCATCGTTTCCGTTTATTTCGATTTTTCTAATTCACTCGCTTGCGTGTGGTCCATATTTAACAAACGCTTTATGAATAGCTCGTTTTTATTCATACTTTGATAACATTTACATTCATAAAAGAAATATACATTTATTTTTTCATCAATCAGCTCATAAATGTTTGATTTTTTTCTCTTATTTCCGATTAACACACGAAATTTTAATTGCCTAATTTGTCAAAAACAAAAGACTACGGTTGTAAGCTTTTACTTAATATGACGAGCCAACTAGATTAGGGACATAGAATCGAAATATAATAAAGTCTTTAAAAGATTTAATAAAAGATATCGTATTTATATTGATTAAAACCATTGTAAAAAATATATAGATTCAATAAAATGTTTTCAATGTTGTGTAAAATGATAATGTAGGCATAAAGAATAAAACTGCATCTAACAATGCAGTGATACCTAATCTATAAATTTTATAAATAATAAAATGCACAAATAACAATGAAAACGAATCCACGAAACTTTAAAGGGTGAGTATTAAAAAAAAATAAAGTAGTTCGGATGCTGTCTGAAAATGAGCATGAAGGTATAAATTAGGAGCGACACGGCCTGCACAATGCGGAGCGCGGCGCATTGTGCCGTGCGAATTGAAACAGGTTGCGCCTGACAGGTATCTATATAATTTGATTTATGACCGATTATACTGAACTCCGGCCACTATAATTAAATCGCGAAGCTATTAGGTATGCCCGAAAGATCGGCGACACTGCCCACGGATATAAACCGAAAGTGATTTAATGCACCCAGCTGTGATATCGCTTTGTTTAACTACAGAATTTTAGATAAACCGTCGAAACTGTTGAGAAAACGTAATAATTTAGGCCGCTTTGAAATTTACGATTGTACTCAGGATAAGAATAGAAATTATTTGCTTAACAACGAGCCTGCGTCTATCAAAATCTTTCGCGTGGAATTTATGTCCCGTTAGATAAATACATTACTATCTCACAAACCGTTCCGAAAACAAAGTTAAAAAGTGTGCGAAACGATTATAAAATACTTGAAAATGTAAACAAAAAGTCAACAAACTACAAGGCAATATAAATACTTGTCGCATTAAGATAATTTATAGGAAACTGCCTTATGAAAAACGAGCGAGTAAAATAAAAAGGATTTCATTTACAAACAAGTATCTGGTATCTCGGACAGAAGACGGCGCTTTACGACAACACGAATTTTTTAATACTGTAAACTTGCAAACAACTCGTCAGCGGACTGACAATTGTGAGAACGCGATCAATTATCCCTTTGCAAATAGTAATTGTCAACAATAAATACAGTACGAATTAACGACTCGGGAACGTTTTCATTATCGATTTGCAGTTAAAATAGAATGTCAATCATTTTACGAAGCAATCAGCGATGTAGCGATGGCGAGGCTGCGATGGCAGGGCGAGAGATAAGTTTTAATTACGTCCGACGCCTATTTACATACTGTAGGAGATATTGACGGATATCTCGCAATTAAGGGCGTATGCGTCTTCCTTTTATGCATCGATGTTAGGTCGTTCATTCGTCGCCGCAGATAACATCTGTTCGACGGCGAGATTAAAAGAAGTCACTGAAATATTTCGTTGAAACATTCGCACATCTCGACTTTAACCGCTTCCGTTTAATAAAATATTTAGTAACATAATATCGTAGCCACTTAACATTGATTATAACTTAGAATATGCCTATCTTCACCATAAAATTTGCATGTCAACATTTAACTTGCAAATTAGTAACTTTATACGACTATGTAGCCTGTACTGGCTTATTTGCCAGTTAAAACGAATAGATATAAATAGCTGTCATGAAAAGCCAACGTTTTATAAACGTTTATTACTTAAAACTAATATTTTGCATAGGTTCAAATAAGATTGTGAGGATTATGTAAGCGATTATAGTTTTCCGTTTAAAAGGATTTGACTTTATGAATCTATAGCGACCAGATGTATAATGCGCCAAATCGGCGCCTGCTAATTGCGGAGGTCGATAATTTACGAGCAACCTGAATAGCTGCGCACCGCCATCAGCCTTCCGCCGCCGCTGCCTAGTGCCAGCAACCCTAGACGAATTGCTGTGCTATAAATTAGACTTAACCGAGATGTATAGCTAGATACAATCTGTAAATGTACATTCGTAACTATTATTGTAATTACGATAAATAAATTATAATAAAGAGCGACTAAAATTATAATTGATATTCATTATTAAAATTAATTTTATATTGTACAATTGTACAAATAATTAGATATGTCTCGTATTGTTTACTATGTTATCCACGACTAATCTTTACTACATAAACTTAATTACGGTTACTAAGTACATTATTGTACTTACGGTAATTTTATTATATCTTAGGTTTTTATGAATTCCTAAAAATATTGTGTCCCTAATGTTTTAAAAGTATTAAAACGCTTTTATACACCTACGTTAATCAAGGTTAGGTATTTTAAAAGCACAGTAAAAAATAACAATATTTATTTACATAAAATGTAAAAAATTCTGCATTTACAAAACTATTGTAAATGCAGAGTTATATGCAGCACTGCTACCTATCTTCTAATCAACCTCTCTACAAAATTTTAGCCCTTCAAAATGAACCTCAATTTCTCGAAAGCTCTCAAGAGCCTCAAGTTATTAACATTCTCCGGCTATTACTCATACACGTATGTAGTAATTAAATTTACATGAAATAGAGTAAATTACGACGATGACGGACGTTCCGCCCGCACCTTCTGATACGTTATCTAAATGCAAATCGAATAGTTCAGTCATCAGTGGGTATCTACAATAAATCAGCGCATTCGCGACCGTTATACGGTCAACTACAGATTGCCCTTGGGCTTTCTCGCCTTACTCTACCTTCATATTTCATACATTTTATGTGACTCTCTCAAAAAATTGAAACCACGACAACCATTAATCCACATCTCTATGTACTTACTTTCTTAAGAATAAGAATTATTTGAGTTTTTTAATGGTTGAAATTCGAGACAATTTTTGATACAATTTATTGATACAATGGAAAAAAATATTACACGAATAAACATTACAACTATGGCATGAAGTGTTTTGTTTATAAATTAAATTATCACGACATACTATACCATTATTTTAAAGATCTGTAAATAGCTCCGCACACTACACATAATACTAAAATTATTCACACTTAGTTAATGTTGACACTTCATATTGTAATTCCTTGTTACAATAATAATTGGAAAACAAAACGAAGCTTGTAAGATTTAGTATTCTAAGTAGAATCTCGAAAAGTACATGTCGAATCTATGTAGTATAACCAAAAATAAGTAATATGTCTCGTCCTTCTATCACATCTAAGATTAACTCTATCGAAATGATATATCACTGTCGCTTTTATGCGTATTTTTATACCCAGACGACTTAATGAATAATAAAGTATTTTATTACCTACTTTATTTAATTTGACTTTTAATTGAATTATCTTGTTAGAATACAGTAAGAATGTAGTTAACATTTTAATTCTTACGTGAATTAAAAATCAAATAAACATTTTTATTAGAAAATATTTTTTGATAAGGTTTGAATGTTTTATAAGTCATGAATCAAATTCAATTTATTATAAGTATTTTCTGTATTAATTTAATCAAAGAAAAATTGCTAAACAAGTTTAACCTGTTTTTCCATACAAAACTTCTTACGATATTTCACACGTTTGCATAATATGTGAAGAATTCATTCATCTTCTAAGGTAATTCTTATTAAGCGTATAAGTAATAACTGTATCTTGTCTAGCAGTAGCATGTTCTGTGGATTATTACATTACTTAGTATAATCGATACAAATAGAATCACGTTTGCATATTCCCGTTTAATATAGATCGAACCTTCGTTAATGATTCTATACATTTATTTACATCTTAATTCTGCGTAATATAAATATTCATTCAGCTTTATCTCAGTGCCAATAACGGTGGAACTGATGTCTATAAATTTGAATTACCAGAATTGCTTGTGAATTTTAAATATTGTCTTAAACTGTATACTCCCACTGGATTCAACGTTATAACCACCTACGAGTATATATCTAGGTTTTGGTTTATCTCTACTCATGGGACATTTGCATTTTCATCTTGTCGTATACATTTTAGATCTTATTAGCAGAGTAGGAATGTATATGATATTATGTTTCCTGATGTTTAATGCATAATTCTTACCAATCAACATGTTCCTATAAAAAACAATCAGAAAGAAATAAGCGAACAGAAAGACAAACGTTAACCAATTTGCTAATTCCTGTTAAAAGCTTCTGCTCAACCGTTTAATTTTATTGACATTTAATATACCTTATTTAGTTTATTTATTATTTACCTTAGAATGCGCATAAAATTTATTGTAAGACAATAATACTTGTTCTCATACGTTTCGACTTACACATTTATTTATGAGAGAAAACCATGAGTTGTAAGTAGAAGAGGTCAAAGTGTCCGGAGAGACGGTAGACATTACTCATCTTATCTTTTAAATGCCTCGAGCTATTCCTATTACTTCTATTAAATACGAGAGGATGTACCGTGGTTTCCGTTTCCTCGAAACGACAAAATGTAAGAAGATTCACATGCTAAAACAACGCCAGCAATATTATATTTAATTGAATGTTAAGCAATCAATTTGTTATAATAAAGCCTATAGAAATATTCAGTTAAGAGAATTTGAATTCTTATACAATGATAAAATTAAACAAACACATAAATTAAAAAAAAAAACATTTGTTTGTATAAGCGTCGCGCAAAACTCACACCTTTAATAAATTTTAATAAAATAAAAATAGAAAATATTTTATAAAATTTGATATAACAAACATACATTTTAATTTTATTCATATGAATTAATCCATTTTCATTACACGTCTATTTTTCGATGCTCATCAACTGATCAACAACTCATCAATAATGTTATTATTTTTTAAAAGTTAAATTAGAACTGTGCCATAAGCAAAATTGAATAACACGTCAAAATTAAACTTTTTCAAAAAATAACGGCACTAAGTATAAGGCAATTAAGAAAATATTTTAACTTGTCATTAAAATATTTAGCAGAGCAAAATAGAATTTTAATACAAGCCGATTTTCACGGCCTTTATATATGGAAGAATCATAAAAAAATCAGCAATTTTATGTAGATACAGACACTTAGTGGCCACAATTATGCAAATACACCACGTCGATTATGGCCTAGTAACCACAGACTAGTTACAAGAATTTATAGTTTTACTTATTCTACACAGTGGCCGGGCTGAATGTCCTCAACCAGAGACTAATTACTTATGCCATTTAAAAAATATAATGAATTGCCTATAGACAATTATAGGCATCTATACCTACAATTACTGTAATACAAAATAATAGAATGTTCAACAGGGTTTTTATAATAGAAAATTATATTTAATTTATTTATACCAAATAAAAAAATGTGATGTTTTTATTGTTTTTTTTTAAGTATATAAAATTTACTTACTAATAATTAATTGTTTTTAAAAATGTCAAAGCTATTATCTTGTCTGTGGTATTTAAATTTACTTAAAAGCATAGCATAAAAATAGTGTTGTCTATGGTTTGAGATTAAAAACAACATTAGAATAGTTTTAATATCGCTTATAATTTTTAAGATTTTCTTATTGTTAAGACCAAAAGCTATATACGACCAACTACAGACCTCAAAAGTATGTACTTAATAATTTTCACGAAATTCTTTGTATATGCAATTATAAGTGCATTTTGTCGGTGTGTCTGTCATTAACTTAAACGTACGATGTTATTTTAAGGGCCGTAATGGCCGCTCCAGCAAGTCTCCGCATTTTTTTTTTCGGAGCGCTCACGGAAAGCTATGCATTTAAACGCTTGAATTATGAAATTACAGTATTGAGGGCAAACATGGGCTGATAGGAGGCTAAACGTGCGATTAAGTCAGTTCCATTAAGCTGACGCTTTTTGTATAAATATTTTATGTTGCGCAATTAATTTTGATTTCAAAATTGACGCTACTTAAAATGACGTTACACAATAAACAATACAATATCTCTAACAAAAGCGAGGGTAGGTATATTTCTTATTGTTTGCAATCATATCCCAATACGTTGTGCAAGTTCGACACTCAGAAACAATGGCTGCCTATAGATCAAATCACTGTATTGATTCACAATGCGTAAATTCATTCTGTTATGACAGGCGAGCATAAATTCGCGGCAGGACCCTCGGAGGCTGCGAGACAATGCGTCCCCCATTGAAGCTGCGAGACATTATCATAGGTCGCTATAACGCTTATGGACACAGGCCGAAGAAAGGGTGAAGACGCAACAAAAGAGATGAGGGTTGCAATTTCTTAATTATTATTTATAAGATAAAACGGTCAAGTGTGAGCATGCAAACCGTGTGAAATTTTAATTGAATTTCACGCACAAATCTAATCGAAAAATAATTATTAACATACTTAAATCATCAAGTGATACCGCACCATAAGTTATTTCGGACTAGATATATTATAGTATTTAAAATAAAATTTCTCTAAATGGCAATTAATATTACTCAAAGCAGCAATAAGTCAAAACGGATCTCGTGTAAAGAATATTTCAATTGCCATAAATTCATGTTGTAATACAAAATAATAGAATGTTCAAAAGGGTTTTTATAATAGAAAATTATATTTAATTTATTTATACCAAATAAAAATATGTGATGTTATTATTGTTTTTTTTTATATATATAAAATTACTCAAAGCAGCAATAAGTCAAAACGGATCTCGTGTAAAGAATATTTCAATTGCCATAAATTCATGTTTCACGCTATTTAAAAAATAAATGATATTAAAACATCAAGGTGAGTGGTAAGTTATAAACACCTGCAAACGACCGCAAAATTACATAGTCGCGGTCACAGCTCCCAGCGGGCAAGCTCGCACTCTCACAATAGATCTGGAGCCTTGCCGGGGAAAGACTGCCAAATTACAGGTTCATACGTAATAATCACAGGTTCGAAGGAACTTTGATAATGATTATTATTTAATAAACCACATTAACAATACTTGCGCCCCGTTTTGATATAATAATATCTAATTTGCGGTATTTATTATAAATGTTTAACTGATTTTGAGTAAATACAAATTAAATTACTTGATTTTCGTTCCATTAGATTCATTTAACGACTTTATGTGTTATTTTTATTTAAGATTTCTCAGACAAGTCATTTTAATTTACTCGTAGTATTTTCATACATTTTTTAAAGAGTCTTGTAAACAATATTATTAAAAGTAGAGTTCTTCTATTAGAAGCCTAATCTTTCTTTATACCTATTGTAATAAATTTAATAAATATCTAACTAAAATTAAACGAAATTCAATCCGCCTGCGGTGAAAATATAATTATAAATATTCGTTAATGACAACATACGTCGGTTGCACAAAAACCCTTAAGCACTGCGGACCCTAATAAAGGGTTGCGCATAAGAAAGAGGCAAAAAATTAAGAATCGCCCCGATGAGCCATTATCTTCGCATGTTAAAAATAATATGGTCATAGGGTTGCACATTCATGCGAGCCGCGTCCAGGAGCGCATTTGAATACGGCTTTGTGCGGGCCCCTGCCTGCGCCGGACTTCACACGCTCAGCCCGGCAGGTACCCTGCGCCATTCATCGACCCTTACTACTTTTACTACCACGATGTACAGTTTTGACTATTGATCAACTAAATGATGTAATGACTGTCTATATATCTACACATTACTTCGTTACTGATAATGGATATAAATTTGAATTTGGACGAAAATTGATTGATAATAATGTTTATGTTATTATAATTACAATTAATTAATTAGAGTAACATAAAGTAAGTTATAAGTATTTATAATTATAACGAGAATATAAATTATAATTACCTTAACAATTCCTAAGTCCGCAATTATATCAATTAGTTAATAAAACACTAATTATATCCCATAGTATAAAGTATCAAAACTCATCCATGTTCTCGTATATGAAGTGTTTTATTTCCGAGAACTTAAGTTACGAAACATTATCAAGTATCAGATGCCCATAGATTATTATGATAACACGCGTTAAAATTTTATTTAACGGTATCATATACTACTCTACTCCGACTTTGTCAAGACGCATCAAATTAGCTAATGTCAGAAAAGCAAATGTCAAGATTTGTTTATTCCGCTATGTGACGGACGCACTATACGCCGAACGAGCGCGGCAATTGGTAATATCCATACATATGATTATTATTAGTTACATCTATTGTGAATAGCGCAAATCGACGACTAATTTCTATAAATGAATTGTATGAATAGCAGCGACAAATTGCAATTTGCGTGTAATAATACGTGTAGTTACAATCAAAATACGAGCTAATGTGCTTCTTTGTTGATGAAGCTTTTCTTACAATAGCTACTATAATAGTTTGTTTTATACCTTACCTATTTATGCCTATATTAATGAAATTGAATAAACAATTTTGTACTATTATCCATTAGCATTGTTTATTCTCTAACAAAAAATAATTATAAGAGAAGACTCTTAATTTTATGATCGTCTGTGTTGAGATTTATTTATACCGTTAATTAATCGACGCCTGTAACCCGATGGTTAGCCGTGTGTTAGAGCAAGATGGAGGAGCAACGTTAAGGTCAGGCATATGTGAGAGGGTCCGCTTAAAACCGACGTCGTGTTTCGGAATTGAAAGCCATTTAGAAAAGTTAACAGAACGCCATAAATTTACATTCCGAGCTGTTGCACAACCTTCATCTGCGATTAAGATAAAATAATCTCTCACTATATTTAAATTTGATTATAGTAACATTTTTTGGACGTTAATTACGTTATTGATATGTCAATAACTTTTCTTTTATTATTCGTAGTAGAAAACAGAAACAATAAAATAGTTTCGGTGAAATAACGCAAATTGTCGTTTACATTTACCGTGAAATAATGACGTAACATTTGAAAACTGCACAAGCGATGTAACAATTTAATATTTTTATCTGAAGATTTTATTTTTGTATACACTGGCCCTTAGCCAAAGACCGAGCCTTAGAAAGCTCGCGCACCAATAAATACTCGTCCGATTATGATCTACGGCGCGTAGCCCGTAGCTACAATGCATTCAGTTGGTATGAATCAGGCTTGCACTCTTTGCGCTGATGATATTCACCAGTAGTTCATCCATACTTCATAAATCTGTCGGCTAAGTGCTTGATTACAAAGATTTATAAAGCTCACTGGCCACTCGCAGCCAACTCTGTGAGATTGTAATATTAGAATTCAGTCTAATTAGCGATGTACGTATAAAATAGCTAGTACAGATCAAGAGTCCACGGTAGAGCACAGGCTCCTGGGCCGCATTCCTGCTGCACTCACGCGCGTACCTAGAAAAACTTCATGGGCCGCGCATTGAATTCTCGGAAAGACGCTAAGTATACAAAAAAACTGTACTATGTAAGGATACAATGAACGTCAACATACCTAATTACTTTACTAAATGTTTTATGTGTTCTCTTAAGAACCATGCTGTTGGCGATTTATAACCGTTGATTGAAGAATAGAGCTGTTTAAGTATAGCGAGTAAACATTAATGTAAACTAATATTTGAAATAAATACACTGTATCTACATACTCAAATATACTTAGAAGTATATCCATTACAATAAGGTATGGGCAATAGTTATAACATAATTACATCCACTCGAATTAATATTTAGATAGAGAAATCTTTAATATATGTATGCTTACATTAATTAAATATTTAGTATAGAATGTAAGTAATGTGTGGTCACGTGGTCGCACAACAGAACACACATGTGGACCGTAAGTCGTCTACTTTCACGCGAGCTGGGCGCACCCATATTAATTGCTCCCGTTCTTCGGCGAAGCTTTATTTATTGCCCTCGCCGGTGATTGTAAAAAGATTTAAATTTACATTAGTATTTAATTTTATCTCTCATGAACGATCTGACATGACACTGTATAAGTAGACATTGATGATTACAGTTAACTTATTTAAACACTGTAGACTAACGCTTTTATTAACATACCTACTACTTAGATTAATAAAGTTAAGATAATTTTTAGTCAGCTTAATGATTTCAACAAAATTATCTACCGTTATCTCTAGAGCTACACTGGGTAATGAAAAAAATCAATTACTATACGTATTAGCTAAACAAAAATGTGAGTGGTCGCGCGCCGATGTCAACGTTTTTAGAGGAATAAACATTACCTGTTTGCACAAAGATCGACTCCACAACTAATATTTGATATTCGAAAATACTATTCTAATGTATGTCGCGGTACTCGAGCCCACACCGTCTACCTGCCGCGTCCTCTCTCCATGCTTTTGACACTTTGGCGGCGGTTCTTTTGGTCTTCCTCTTCAAATGGACTTTTATTATCTCTACCTGTTTTCCTTCCTATAAATTTTTACTTTTTCCTCGTTAGAGAAATATACAATTCTATGAAAAACTAAAGGTTATTTGGTGTTTATTAAACATAAAATAAATTAAGATATAGTTATCCTCAATTGCCGTCATCGGTTTAGAATTTTTGTACGTTATCATATTAATTACAATTTAAATCATACGTTTAATCGAGGTTTCTCATTAACGATAAAATGTGAACAAAACTTGATACATATTCATTAAACACCTAATAAGCGATAGTATTTATGTACGATTTTTTTAATTTGACACAGATGCCGGCTCTCAACATTAACTTCGATACTTTTTATAATAAAATTTTAATAAATAACACATTAAGCAAAAAACAGCTACGCTTCAGCTCTCACGGTCAAACTCAATAAATTTGTTAACGAGCGCGGACTGAGCTACAATGCGGAAACGTTACATTAGGCCTACCTTATTTTTAACCGTAATAACGTGTAATAAGGAATTATAAAATACGATCAATTTGTGGATAAATCAATAACAATTTTTATCGGCGTTATCTAAGAAAAACATTAAAATTAAAACAAAACAAACAAATTCACTCAAGGCTTCTGGCCAGTTTAATTAACCTGCTATCAACCAAAACATTCCTGCTTTGTTTTTTACAGGGTTTACGGTTGTCCAATAGGGCGAGTAGTATGATAAAAACACATGTATAAATATATAGTTAGGAAAACTAATTGATAAACAGCTAATTATACTAACAAAATCCCCTTGAACATTTTAATCTTAGATAAACCCTACTATTCACTTAAGAATCCAATGACCTTAAAGTTGAAATAAAGTAATCAGCTTATGTTGATGGAAAATTCATTCGCACGGCCACCTGGTCGGTATACATGATATAACCAAATATTCAAACAAACTTGACATATCGATATGACTTAAAATATCAAAACACTCTTATCGTCATTGAAATAAAGATTACAATAATGTGTCTATTGATATGGATGACTGTTACGTTTTTTAGGTAATCAGAGAACAGGTCAGACAAACAATAATCGGTAATACCTGCGAAACGGGTCGAAAACTGGTCACGGAGGGGGCAACTCGGCAACCCCAAATTAGCGTTCGAGGGAGTTTTGCATGTTGCCGTTGGACACTGGTCAGTTCGGTCGACAGTATGATAAGGGTCACGCGTGTACAAAGCGATGACCGGTCCACCCTATTGTCCGAGTATTGGATATGAGAATGGGTTGAAATCCGTTCGTCACGCGGTCCGTCAGTGCATGGCCGGCGGCGGTGCGGTTCGGGTGCGACGCGGCTCGCTACTGCCCGCCGCTCGCTACTGCGAACGCTCGCCGAGCGCTGGGCGGGCTCAGAGAAGGGTGACAGTACAACTCATCCTCTTTGTTTAATACGATAAGGGTTAAAAATATAAAATATACAGAACGTATTTCTTACAGAGACAGATGCGTACCCGAAATTAGTCTATGCTCAAATTGTTTTGGTAGATTTATTATTTCTCGATATTTTAATTGTATTTCATGTTGAGCTTCAATTATTAATATTTTCTAAGTTTAAAAAATATTTTGAACATATTAACGTTACATTATCGCTAACAGTTAAACTCTACGATAACCTTATTTAAAGTTTTGTATTTTTAAAAGAGGCTATACGTATAAACATTTCATTGAATCTTTCAAAACATTTTTGCCATTTATATAACTTAAAAGAAACTCAAAAAAAGTTTAATCAAATTTTTATCGATGTACATTAGGTGCAAGTGAAAGTTGAGCATGTATTTCTTACAGGTTTTATGACACGGTGGTGTAATAAATTTTTCATCAATAATAATTTTTGATCTTACAAAAAATCTGTTGAAACTGTACATATATACACCTAGTGACAACTGATTAAGAAGCTAATATATCATAAGATAATTATTTTATTTACACCAGTTAGTCCAAGAATACTAAAGAGACCGAGAGAGTGAATTTTGTAAATGCAAACATTGCTTTTATACGTAAACTCTGAAACCAGTATTGACTCATATGATATTATGAAAATATCTGAATAAAAAAAAACAACACAAAAGTGCATGCAGCCCTGAGCTATACCTAGTAAAAAATTAATAACTATGTTTACACCGGAAAATGCACAAACAGACATATAAGCCGAAGTCTAAAAACCATATTAATATTAAATTAGCTTCAACCTTGTTCGTGACTGTAACCTAGGAAGCTAGTCATTACCTTCATTTTTGATCTACCGCTATACTATCAAGATTATAAATTTAAATATACTTACTTTTAACATCGGTGTAATTTAGTTGTGATACCGCGTGAGAAAAGTTCGAGTACGCAAGAATTAATTAAACTAATGGGCAAAAGAAGCATAAAACGCCGACAGTGGCTGTTTAATTAGAAGTTAAAGGTGGGCGCAGACGCGGGTCAACATAATACACGACTATCAAACAATTAAATGTAATTAGCCATAAGATTTGATAAATTGGTTTATTATCATGTTTTTCTTTTACATGTGTGTAAAAAGGTAACTTTATAAAATCACGTAAAATTCTCCTAAAAGATTTAAAAACTTTTTAACATATTATGTAGATAATGATTTACCAATTATTGGTGGCGAGTAAATTTCCCTAGCGGCGGTTTGCGGAACTAGTATAGTACACAATTGACAGATACTTTTCGAACAGATACATGGGAAACAACCTGAGTTTATCATTATATTGTTTTTAAAATAATTTGCGATGTGATTTCACTGTCGGACATTTACAAGGTAGTCGAAAATACCATAAGACCTCTTCGTGAAAGTGAAATTAGGTAAGATTAGAGAGGGAAAGATATGGAAAGTTAGATATGGAAACTTAAGCCCACTTTGTTATAGTTATTACACTGAGGAACACAGCA
>DVXP01000072.1:0-31489 GCA_018235645.1 Junonia grisea | reverse complement strand
AGCTATGTTTCAATCAGCTAACTAGTTGGACGTTTAGTGCCGAACGTTCGGCCTAGTGATTCAATTGGATAGCGGATTCAACAAGATGACTGCGACATATAGACCAGATCAGATAAGTAATACATGTAGATAAGATACGTTTATAAAAGCTCCTAAAAGTTTTCAAAGTATTGGATATAAAAGAAATAAAAATAAACTTATTTACAAAATAATCTACACTTACATTACATACAACGAGTATTACCTATAGGTAATTTTAAAATAAGAAACACAAGTAAGTAATGCATAAACAATAATAAGTAGTAGAAAGTATCTAATTTATTTATTTATTTATACTTTATTGTACACCACATGATACAGATTAAAATATGTTACAAGAAAAATTTGTTATTATTGTAGAGTACAACGGGCGGCCTTATGGCTAAGTGGCCATTTCTTCCAGACAACCCAATATCTAATCCATTTCAGCTAACAAAAACCATTTAATCCGACTTAAAAATAAAAGGTTCATTATCAATATTCCTTTCCTCTTATGACCCTCAGTCAATATTGTTTTAAAACATCTTTTTTTTTTCAAAAGGACAATATCAAATAAAAAGCGACTAACTTTCGATCCCGATAAACGACTTTCGCTGCCCACTTTCATGAAACCGCAGCTTCGGCCCTTTCCTCCCAGACCACGGCACCACCATTAAAATTCAAATCAGTTTAACAGCTACAACTTTCGATTTTTTGAAACCTAATGTATTCATATATTAAAACTGCATCTGGGCCATGTATCATTAAATATATGTTTATGGTATATGTTATCGATAAAGGCTATAAAGAAATTGATGATGGAAAAGTAAATAAAAACACCTATCTGTCTTAATATGTCTATGACAATTAAAACAATATTCTCATTAGGTTTGAGCAGTCAGGCCTATAGAGCGAGTAAGGACTATGAACAGAAATACATCTAGAAATCAAATCAAATCAAATCAAACCAAATTATTGGTACCTACTTACGAACACTAAAACTACGCTATACTCCACATAGAAAATCAATCGAATTTCGTTACAGTGACATTTACAGAGAAAAATATCTACCAGAACTAAAAACCTAGATTGACTATGATTTTGATACTAATCTTTCAATTTATGTAGTACAATGAAATAGTATGGAGCACGTAGATATATACATAGGTGTACCTAATAATTTATGTTACTATCGTTAGTATCATGTAATCTGTAATGGATTCAACGCTCAAGGCCAGAATGCAAATCCAGGCAAGTTTTTATATGATTATTTAGAGACTAATTAATTTCACGTGTTTCTCAAATGGGAAAGATTAAAACTGTAAAAACTTCATTAAAACGTAAGAGCAAGAACATAATTTAGTCCAGAACGTGTTAAAATAGATTGCTATCAAAATTATGTATAAAATGGTATATCTTAGGATGATATTTTGATAATAAATTTTATTTTTTTGAGCATTTTTATCACTTAAAATCAGGCCAGCGATTTCGAGAGGTACTCGTAGATCTTAAAATAAGATAAAATTTTCGAAGTAAGATCTGAAACCTCTTAAATAAAATAGGTTTTTAGCTAGAAGGTTCCATACAATTTCATAGAGAGCACACACATTGATTGATACACACGAAAATCAATACAAAATCCTATCGAATAGCATTTCATAAAAAATCTAAAGTGAATTATGAAAACTCTACCTAGTTGATTTAAAAACTTTTTAGGTCGATAAATGAATTTTACAGACCCACAAAAAAATCATAGCTAAATACAAATAAGGATATCCGATAAATCTATACCGAAGATTTAAAACGCTAAAACGCCACTTATAAAGCAAAGGATTTTCTCATGCCAAATCTATAAATATTAAACCGAAGCAAACCAACTAAACCCAACAAGAAGTAACAAGGGCAATAAAACTATTCCAAATAGAGTAACCCTCGAAATTCCACCGTTGCAAGTCCTTAAGAAACTTGGGCAGGTTATTTTCAATTCCATAAAAGGCTTTGGCACATGTCGCCTGCAGATACTGGTATTTGATACCAGACATTCCGGTGACGAAACACTACCTGCTAGGCAACTAGATACTGGTTTAAAGACATGTAGTGTTGACGTTGAGCGAATTTAATGTATAGAATATCTTGATGTACGACATCGTCCAATTATGTTCCACGTGTACGTGAAGGAAGAAACGGAAGGATGATTTTATAGAATACTAAGTCACAAGGACTATAATAAAAGTATTGATATAAACATATCATGTAAATTTGGAAAATTTTAATTGTCGTCTTGGGTCAATTTTAATAAGCTTTCAAGACCTTCAAATCAACCCGATTAGTCCATCCGAATCGCAAATAAATTATATACGGATATGTTAAATTAAATACGGAATATATTACGGAAATAGTTTTAATTAAATATTAAGACTTAATATACAGGTTTAAAACCAAGAAGTCGCGTGCTAAGCAAGTTATAAACTAACAAGTAGTTCTGAATAATTTCTTTACAAATGAAAAATATATTCAAGCTGTTACAATAACTTATGATTCCATTAAAGTCACGTTTGTGAACGACAATTATCTTATTTCTATTACTTGAACGCAAAACACTTACAAATTCCACTAAGATAAAATATTGATTATCTCCATACACCTTTTACTGAACGTTTAAAACTATACGCAAATGTATTTATGACCAAGAGCTAGTATTGCAATTAATGAATAACGAACAGGAAACACAAATCATTGAAACTGCGAACTGAACTAAACCAGAATCCGCCGAAGAGATCATCCGAACTTCGAGAGCTAACACAACCTATCATTTCAACTTTAGGCATAAAAACATTTGCAAAAAAGCACAATATACATGGTCTCGATGACCTTTGAAATTCCTTAAATCCAGTCAAAGGAAATACATTCATAGTACTCAAAGTTAGAGTCGAAAATTGGATGAGATTGGAAGGGACTTGAGATGTTATGAGTGTTATGTGGAAGAAAGGTGGTACAAAAAAGAAGAATAAGTTTGTAAAGCGGTACACAAACGACCTTGGTTTTTACTGTAGGCCACATGCCGGCTGTTGCTCCTAAGGACGATGGTATGCATAGCCGGTTTTGTTTTTGTAAGCCCACTCCCGTCTTGTTTTGATGGATTGATTTTGGAGCCCTTGATTTTGAAGTCCGTCGAGTTTATACATTTATGTAATTTCAATTACGATTGTTAGTTTATTTTATTTTAAGGGCGAAACCTTTATGTTTTATAATTATACCATTTTACAACTTTCTATTGAAATTATAATAATTGATTATGGATTTTTTCGTTTCGTCAACTTTCTATCTGGGCTCGTTTATGATAATTTTGGCCCTGAGCACGCCCTGTCCACCGACTGTCCAACTTAGCGCATCATTCTATGCAATTATAAACTTTTACTTTTTAATAGCAACATGTCTGCATAGCTAAAATTACGGTGACGAATATTTTGAGAATATATCTCTATTAAAATTCCACGTTGGTCGTTTTGATTGATATTCGTTCATGTATATTTATTACAGGTGTTATTATCTGCTGTACAGATTGAAAAATGAACATTTTAGCTAGCAATTACTGTTTCGTATTTACTTTCATACATAAATCCTTTACCCTTTGACCTACAGCACTGTTTAAAGTTGTCACGATCTTCTGTCACGCTGTTACCGCATAGATTTTTTATTGTAATTACTTAAAAGATAGATATGTCGGTAGTTTCTAGAAAGTGCGATCGTGCGGTGCCAGAGTGTGGTGAAATTTTAGACAACCGATAGTCATCTAATGTTTACATCGTGTATGAGGTTTGAGGTTATCACGGTAATAGAACGCCATGTATTAATTTCCAACGGTAGTCGGGTCACGTTTGGTCTAACCAGGAAATGAAATTTCGAAGGTACGAATCCGGGTATGAGAACAAACAGTTACTTTAACAAAGGGGATTAAGTTTAAAGTGGTGTAAATTATGTCGATCCTTTTGAAGATGAAAGATGTGATACGGTTCAAGTTGTTTCACGTTTAACATAAACAGACGAAACACTAATGCGGTTTGTTGAAAAAATCTTTCCATTTGTGGAGATAAGTGACACATGTGCTAAATCTAATGTTGAAGGATATTTATCAATGTATTGATTTCCCGTGTCCATTGAATAGTATTCGTATTTTTTATAATAATAGTAATTTAAGCTTTCAACAATTTAGTAAAACAATAAATAACTAATAACAGTCGATAGCCGATAGTTAACTCCTGGCTTCTGTTCTCAAACGATTAATTTGCATGCGCTGAAAGATTCTATTTCCATATAGCTAGCGGTTCTAAAATTAGAAACGCAACAATCAACTAGTCGGGCTATTACAATAAACCAAGACCGAACTACTGTTCCTAATAAATAGTCATAGACAATAGAGGCTAATGAAGCGAAACTGCGGAATTCAACTATGTCCTAAACAAGCAAGGAGATATTTATGACGCTGTTGATATTGAAACAATTGATGAAAGGAATTAAGGTTTATCACCTATTAACACTAATAGAAAACAATTATGACCAATCATTTTTGATTCTATTAATAGTGGTCAAAATATTAAGTGGACTTTGTGATTAGCAAAATTTAACAGACTTCAGCCATTTAACTGTTTTAAAAATTATAACAATTTGTAAACATCTAAATCTCATTCTCCATATTATATTTATCGCCTTGAAAGTCTAAATATTCTTTACGACCTGTAAAATGTATTTAACATTTGACAGATAATATCAGAATGTAGGGTTAAATTGCGAAAAGATTATGTCAGACTTTGGGCATTTTGCCATTTAAATTGCTTACAACACCCCGTGGTGTGATACAGAATCACAACCTGAATACGAATAGATGTTTAAAAACAACTCCTTTGTTGAATATTTCATAGCAGATTTTGTAAGGACGCGCCAGATTGACGGAAATTGTGCAATCACTGTTACATATGTATGAGTGAATTTGGAGCAGTATTTCATCAATGTGTCGATGTCTCTTGTTTACTTAAGAAAAAATGAATTCGTTACGTCACTTAGGCAGAACGTCGGCTTATCAGATGTTGATATCGTAGAATAAAAAATTATGATCGTTAGTGCCATCGCAGTTTGCACAATAATCGACGGATTCATTAAATCTGTGTAAATCAGTGATGCGTTCTGAACTAACATTCAAATAGAGGGCTTTTGTATGGTCATGCTCTGTTAACGGACTACACTAAACAACAGTCTATGGTCAAATATGGCTACCAAGAGCAACGACCTGACCAGCGTTCGCAACAAAAATTAACATTCTCTATGGCTCTACCGTCATTAACGTAACAGATCAAATCAAATTGTCCGACATTTACGACTCAAGGCATTTTTTTTTAAATCACGCCCACATTTAAATAAGGTGTACTGTATTTAAGTTCTTGTAAATGGAGATGTCTTCAAATTAAATCATTTTATGTAAAGCCATCAAAATTACTTTTTTCTTTAATTTGGCTCATAAGCTGACATATTTTTATCTCATGTGTAGCCGTTATTTACTTTCATATTTAAGCCACGTGATTTGTATTTTACGATATAATTACGTATCCAATTATAATAATGTGATTATTTCTCGGCGTCAATTATAGTGTGACAGTATTGGAGTAACATTTCTAAAGCATGGCGAGAGAATAATCTTTCTATCAAAATGCTTTGTCAGATTTTAAGATTAACCTCCTTCCCAAATAAAAGGCTATTCGACCGAATTCGTTTTTTACTCTGGTCTTAATCCATAAACAACTTGAATCAACACCAAGGACAATATTATTGAGTACAATTTTAAAAGTCAATAAAAGTGGTTTTTACACTTAAAAAACGAAAAATATTAAAATTCAATGTGAATTTTATCGTAAGCAAGTGCGATGTTGCAAATAAACTGTACAGAAAACCACACCTAGAAAAGCATACGTGTTCGCCAATTTTATCCTTAAGTTAAATGCAGTAAGGAAAAAGCGATGTTGTTTGTTTATGTCCTAATATGTAATAACCGGTGTCGCAAATTTCATTAGCGTATCCACATTCCTTCTCGAGATTGAAATGCCATATTTGTGTCATATTTTAGTATCCACAACTGTACACCCTATCTCGTTAACCATAAGGGTTATGTTGCCATAAAATCATGTATATCTTAGCAACAATTTACCACGAAATTTATAGTTTTAGCTATATCATAACATGCACAATTGGCAGTCCTATTACCTTTCTTAAACAGAGGTCTTCGAGACCACGTGTGGGTGAAATTTACTTCTATCATATATTTACTTAAGCAGGTCTAACAGTTAGTATTTTGAGTTTAGCCACAATCGTCTCTATAGAATTGCAATACGGGTTAGAAAGGCTTACAAGATTTCGGAAGATAAAAGGGTACTGCAGATAAGACTCAAGTCTTAAGGGATGTACTTGACGTTAATGGACAAGTTGAAAAATGTCAGCCTTACAATTAAGTGTTGTTTGGAAAATATGATACGAGATGTCTATTAAGTGGAGAAACAATGGGAGAGATAGGATGCTGGAGATTATTCGATAGATTTTCTCATACCGATTTCACTTATTCGATAAAATTTAGATAGCGTTATTTATATTCACATTAGCCATCTTTAGCCATACGGCTCGAGGCCTTCCTACATGGTATACTGATACCTGATACTTCCTAACCTTTGGCTTGGCATTACCCTTGCAATACATAAAATATTACCGACATTTTGGACTTTTTACCTCAACATATTTCCCGCTAGATTTACTACCTATTTCATTTTATTTACATTAAGTACTGTAACTAAAAATCCACACAAATATTGTACAATATCATTTTCAAGTCCACAATCTAAGTTTATCAGAAATGGTTTCAGTGATGACAAATATTCATCAAATTCCATCCAGCTCAGAATGTAGGTTGATGGGTAGAGCAAAGACTTGTACGGTGAGATAATATTTCAAACATGTTAGCAAGTAAAATCAAGTAACGCAAGCTAACGAGCCTGTATTGGTCATACGCTATTCAGCATCTTCATTACAACATTACTGACAAAAACGGTCTCTGCGAAATAATTTTGCAACTAACTTTGTTTCTGATGTTTCGTGAGTCATTACAAAATTTGGTGAAGCTACTGGTTTAAATGATACGACTGTCAATAGAATTTCGACTGTATTGTAAAGAAATACATCAGCTTATCGCTTATCAGAACGTGGTACTAAATAACAAAAGATGGAAGAATTTGTATTGACAATAAGAAATTTTGAGGTGAAGTAGTAGAAGCTGTTAGTGTCTTTTAGAAAATGAAGTAATAGTTTCGCTGATGCGACATCCGAATATTCGCTTGTTTCCCAACAAAACCGCAGATTGAACTGAATCGTTTATTGAAATTAAATTGGTAAAGGGAATCCCAATTTTAAACGATGCTTTTCCTTCTTCGGTATATTTATGTACAATTTATTGACTACTTATTTAATAATAAAATGTAAGTAGGTATATTTTATTTTCATGATATTTCACGAAATTACGTTTAAGTAATGATGAGTTATTAAGAAAGAAAACTAAGGAGCAAGGTAGTTTTTTTTTATCTAAATAGGATCATTTTTTTCTATTTTCTAACTTGTATCAATTTATTATCAGACAAAAGTAATCGAAAACGTTAATTTTCTACGTTGTTTTCGTCATAGTCAAATGTATTTTTTTCTTTCAATACTCTTTCTGATACATAGTTTGATTTATTTCATCAATTTTGTTGTTGTTATTTTTGCTACTTGAAGACAATTTAGAAATAGATATCGTTTTCGAGCTAAATGTCCCACTTAAAATTATGTTATCTCTTGCAGCATTAAGTCCTAACATTATCCAATGTCAGCAACTGAACGACAATCTAACCAGATCTTAGGTATTTCATCACATTACGTAAGCCTGACGGCCGTTCACATTGCTTGTGACATAATATTCATGTACTTGCAGTTCTATTTCTGTAGTTATCATGACGTTGGAATCTAATACATGCCTAGCAATATCATGTTGATAGTGGAACCATAAAACATAAAAACTTTTTGAAAGATTCCAGAAGATATGGTCTTCGTTTGAGCAATCGAGTAGTTTCGTTAGTAGCGAGATCTTCTCAGATTACTACTAAACATTTTGACTTGTCTTCAAATTCGTATTACTAAATTGCTTTGTCTAGAGACCAGTTTGATAACAAATTCCACTAAGTAAAACATCATGTAACTATTACTAATAGCATGTTTTAACGTTACGTGGAAAATGAAATATTGGGAAATATGTAAGTTGTTAATAAATATAAATAGATAAGAACTACATTACAAATATTGTCAAGTGTTGAATTTTCGGTATAATATTAGCCTGATGCAGCGTTATCATAACTGAAGAGTGGACATGTCAGATAAGGATTATCAATCTCATCATTCTCCCAAATCTATGATTTTCTTCAAGCCACTTTAGCCTTTATATTAAAGTAATTTTGGTCTGATTTTGCTTGCTCTATTCCAGCGTTAAAACAGTCTTATATCCACACACGTAATACAAGTGAATGCTGTATCATTTGTCAGATAACTACAGAAGTTTATCTACGATAAGAGCTTATTTCGAAATTTCTCCTTTCATATCGTACGTACTTAGCGAAAGATCAATGTACATAAAGATAGACACAAAAAACCCAAACACTAAACGCTATCACCGAATTTCTATTTAAAAATTATAAAAGTGAAATTTCAGTATTCAATTGCTCGTTGAAAGAGTATCTTAAAAAGTTAAGTAAGATTGGATTCGAATAATATTACGGTGGTCGTATAGATTTATTAGGAACAATAAATTACAGTACAATCGGCATAAAGTTTGTTACGTCAATAAAAAACTTAACATCACCAACGCCTACTGTCTGTCGTAAGATTTTCGGCGTTAATAAGTGCCGACCCAGAAAAGGGACTGAACTGTAACCTACATTTGTCATTTCTTTCGAGTTATGTCTAAATGTTTCGGCAATCGGTTCATATTAAAATTTTAATGTTTCGTAAAATATTCAGGGAAATCTTTTTTCATAGTAAACATTAATGAGAATGTTTACTTAAATAGTTTTGTTGATAAACAAGTAATATGGATAGCAACAACAAGCTTTACGTAACTCTTGAAGCAAATAGTTTAATTGCTTAATAAAATGAGTATTGGTGGATTGGTACACAATCTCAGAAACTAACCTCCTGAACATTAATTTAACCTAATTACAGAAACAGATAAATGTTTATAGGTAACTATTCATTTGAAGAACTACACGCTATAAATAACAATCAGGTACAGTTTCGAGTAAATACCAATAATTGCTGAATCGCTTCCCAAATAAGATAGAATTTGATAATATAGTAGATAGATGGCTTGAAATGGAATAATCCTTATTCTTAATACCTTAAGGGCTAAATTACAAACATTCCATAGCAACCAAAGATACATTTAAAGCCACACCTAACGATTTCCATACCGTATCACGAGTACTACGAACTATTTCGAAGCCACAGGTCAGATCTATGTACGACCTAATAATATGTACTTACTGGGTTAAATTTACATATAATAGGATACTGGAAATATTTATCTGTGAAATTGGTATGAGTTCAATTTATTGTAGTAAAATGCTTAGGTTTAATTGTAAGCTAGCTGCATTCGTGGCTTCGTCTGTATATAGCAAGGTGTAACCAATAAGCTAGAAAAAAAATATGGTTTCATTAAGTGTACTTTACTATGAACTATTAGTAGATCATTTATACGTAGAAGTAATCAGAATCCTGGTTAGAGATCTACCATTATGGTTTTGTTAATTTGGTCATACAAATATACATGGCAACGGTTATAGCTCTTATCTTTTCTAAAATTTATGAATCCGACATACATTGTAGATAATACACAATTATAAAATAGAACTATGTTTATATAACTATCTATTCTTAGTGTTGCAAATGACATTATCGATTCTAGAAAAGTTGAAACTACAGAAATGTTTTCAACTGTACAATGTAAAGGTGAAAGTAAGTAGTGAAATAAATCTACCACAATTTCTGGTATTTTGTCTATCGAGGCCGCTACAAACGTTATCAAGTTACAAAGTTACAAATTACCCCTTACATGTAACCGCTCATTTCCTAAGAGACCGATTCTAAGTACTGTATTATTACGAATGGAATTGCTCGTGAGTGTACATTTTGAAGAGATATAGAAAAATCTTTAGCTGGACAAGTGTGGAACACATTCATTTCTTTGACAGAAATTAAACTTAGCTACCATTTAGATTTGTCAATTTTATCTGTAGATAAAAAAAAATAAACTATACCAATCATACAAAACGAGCAAAGAAAGATGTATTATTATATACAATTCTTCCATCTTCCTGAATTTTCAGCATTAAACGAGCGGAGTTTTGATATTTTGGTCTAGTCCAGATTTAATACATTTCAAGTTTTTAATTTAATGTTTGAACAAATCTTACCTTTAGGAATTACTTTTAAAGACGTGTGATAACATTGAGGTTTAAAGCACTATGATAAATTTTGAACTAATTATCACTAAGACAAGTGTCAACACCATTTCACCAGAAGTGCAGCAACTCTTAGAATATACCAACATTATCCTGGGTTCATCAAGCGTTAAATAATGATTGGTTTAATTTTCAAGTTACGCATTACCATATAATGGTATAAATCGTCCTAATTTGCGGTTTATTATACATTCAGAAAGTGTAACCTTATGTATTTTTATGTACATATTCATCACACACATTGTCTCGTAATCGTGTCGGACGTTCAAAGCGAAACATTTGTAATTAGGGTTAACACACCTATGCGTGCATTTTACAATAATGGTTCCATCACCAATTGGTTGTATACTTGGAAAGATTGTGGTTGCACGACCTTTAAAATTGGTCAGTTACTCGTTTTGTTTAATATTACTTGTGACAACCCTAATGTGTTCTATACATATCACGTGCAAGTCTAGGGAATAAAGTTCGCGACGCAATGCTTCGTTTAGAAAGTTAGTATATCGTTTTAGGCAAAGGCCGTTACACCTATTGAAACAAAGGTAATACACCGGATAAATTAACATGGCTTTCAGTTAGCCGCAAAAATGTGCGGATTTTTGTAAATTTATTTTAAAATTTAATAAAAGGAACGCCAGTAATCTGATCGCTAATAAACAAATGATACTAATAAAAAAATGTTGACAATACCGGTGTGGTTGACATCACTGCGCTTTGTGATTGGTCGGTCGGCGGCGAAAGTACAAAGTCAGAGGTGCCCAACCATTGACAGCCGTCACGCAGTCTAACCTGCGCAGTCGCCGTAACGCACAGATAAAATAACATTGTCGGCTGGAGGACGATTTTTTACTATCTTAAATATTAAATGATGTAAAATATCGATCGGTATTCAATTTCTCTTAAACAAAAACTATGTTCTAAAATATTTAACTGTCAGTCTGGAATTTTGTCTGTCTGGCAAATGTATTGTTTATTATTTTAGGTTAAGTACAAACAACGAAATTCCTATTGCTTTGTTTATCTTCAGAATTAAATTGCGTTTACAACCTCGACGACACGACGTCGATCAATCTCCTTTGTGTCCTTTCCATTCTAAAACAAATTGCTCGCTTGGCAAAACTAACAAATTTTAAACAAATAATGGAATCGAAATTTAAATTTGTCGTTAAAAAAAAGAAGAAATATAATTTCATATATTTATCAAATCGCAAAAATGTATCTATATATGAGTAAAATGATGTCAATTTTTTTTATCTTAATTTAATCAATCAATTAGATGATCAAATATTAGTCAAAGGCAGTGCCTTCAATAGCAAAGTCAAATAGATATAAAATTTGATTTAAAGATCATAAAATCTAAACATACCGAATTGGAAAGAAACAAAGGAGATACAAAGGAGTTCCTTGCCCCGTTGGAATTCAAAATAAAATAATTCAATGTAAACATATAACTATAAACACGTTTTGTTTACTCTTATCTGTTGGTTAGCTTTGTTCGGTGTTTTAGCGGTCAGTAATGATTATTTGTTTAGTAGTTTACATATGGTACGTAGCGGTGATCCCACAAATAGTTTTATAGCTCTTTGAGAAGCAAAGCCGGAAATAATCTGTCTCTTCACCAAGATTCTCTATCTCTGTAAAAGGGTTTCTGTCTGTATTGATTACTAATGTCAGGTCAAACTCAGGCTTGTATACTAAAATTTGTAGTAAAAAATCGTCTTTCATTGCTACCTTATTAAAAATTAAGAACTCTCGGCCAAGTTCATATTGGTCTTTCCACGGGTATGATTGTAGCTTTAAGTATTTCCCAGATGCAGATGTAGTCGCTTCCTAAGGTTTCAAATAAAGCTCGGTTCTTAAAATAACACCAGGGTTCAGAAGTTAGTGAAGCAATTAACACCTTAACGATCCATCCACCAACTTAACGACCGTTTTAGTTGTTCTATGTGTAAAATTATTTTTCTTTGAAACTTCCATTTAAGACTAAAAAGTCAGTGCTATATGGTCCACCATTTTCACGCTAAAATGACTTGTATCACATTCAGAATACAGGAGCTTTTCCTTTGGATGTATTTTGATGGCGAAGCAGGCCAAGTTTGTTACCGTACTTCTCGTGTACACAGCGTTTAACTTTTATTAACGCTGTTATATTTTAAGCCTCTATTTAAGTTATTAGCTGTAAAATATTTTTAAACGTATTTAAAACTGTATGCCGGAGAAGTTAACTGGTGTGTAGCACGCGATGTTATTTTTGAAGGGTTTTATGGTGGGAACTTCGGTTTCGAAAGTATAAATCGAATCCTTCTGAACAAATTACAGCAAGAAGATATATGATTATACAAATAATGTACATTATACATTTTTTCCGAAACAAGAACTAGACAATAATAGGACTTGTTTAATATAGAATTTTTCAATAACATTTTTTTTTTTCAGAAAAACAAAAATTGATACATTAATTTTCCACCAAATAAAATTTGGAAGCGAACAGACGATCTGTTTCCAAATTTTATTTGGATCGTCTGATTCCAAATTGTAGTTGGATAATCTTCTGTTCATTTCCAACTGAATCAAACCCACGTTCATTCACGATATCTTTAAAACTAAACAAGTCTACGTATTAGTCTACATCCGTCGGGAGTGTTTGCCATTAATTTTTTAAAAATTCTTCCAACGAGCCAATCTTAATTGAGAACACGGTCGAAGTGAACTAAATGAATGGTTTAACTGATATGCAAGGGTTGTCTCTATCCTAAGAAATTGTAAAAAGTATTGTCTACATAAGAGCTTAGATACAGACTGCTTCAAAACATAGTTATTATTCAGTCATGTAAGCTACATTAGTGGAAAGCTTTATTAAAATCTATTTAGTTAAAGAACGCGAAAAAGCAAAAACCATTAAGACGGTCATCATCTTAACAAACTGTCGCATTTAGGTACTAGTTTATGAATTTTAGACACTAAAATAGACAATTTAGAAAGATTACTTTAAAGAAGAGAACGCCAACTGTTACTTCTGTTTTAACATATTCCTATTTGTAGCATTCAAATTATAACTACAAATCGGATAGATTCTTTAGAAAGAACCGTAATATGGAATGGAAGAAATTCAGCGATTACTGTAAGTCATGGGAAGTGATCCATAAAAGTGGCAAGTGATAAATTTACATCCGTACACATTAATAGATGCAGTTGTTTATAAAAGGTATCCTTTCATATTTCTAAGTAATGAGCAACCCTATACAAATGTAGCAGATGTTGGTACCTAATGTTTTGGAGGTAGTTACCGTGAAGCCAGCCGTATGGTGTACGGATTTAGCCGTCAAAATAAACTTTCAAGGGCAATGCACTGCGGCCGACTGCCGGCTAAAATTAATGTACTTTATCTTAAGCCAAAGTATGAACTTTGTACTTCTTATTCATATACGTTTCTATTCATAAACCTGAGCTTGATATTTCATTGAATTTGAAATTTACAATGCAGTTTCCGTACCAATTATATGAACAACTACAAAGATAAATTCTAAATCAATGCCCAATTACTATTGAAATAAATTCGAAATTTAGCGCATGTAAAGCACTAGCAAAAATAAATTTAATTAATTTGCTAAAACATGTTATTTATCTTTGCATTTTAAAAAACATAAGCGCAATCATCATTGATCCAGTTAGGTACAAATTATTTTCACGTCTCTTAGTATTTTTGTAACCTACGATCAGAGCTTCCTATTTTGGTACAACTAAAACAAGAGACCTACGCATTACTTTAAAATGTTTTTTGTTAGTACGATTTCGTATTTCAACGAACGTCTAAACATCGGCTCCATTCTTATCAATCATCAGCTTTGTTTTTCCCATTCACTCATTCAGCAAAATAGAACGAGTAAACTTCGGTTCGGCGTAAACAATGTTAGCACCGCCTCCGCTAATTTGAACACAGACCTCTTTGTACGCACCAAATATTATACACGACTAACTGTACTTAAAATTGCTAGTTACGAATATAATACTGTACTTTTTATTGCCTTTGTATAATCTTCAAATTATTCTTATTCAAATAGATTTTAAGAAGCACCTTCGAATCGTCAAGCGTTACGGATATCATTTTCACTTCATACTTATTTACCGTTTAAATTACTGCTTTAAAATTAAGCAATTACGATCTGTTTCTTTTTATGTATTGTGCATAATCTTACTATTTATTTTAATGTATATTTGTTGTTGATTTAATTTGAAATGTAACAGCAATTTTTTGACTTTCATATTTTTCTTTTTTATTTTTAATACATAGGTGTTAAAAAAAATTCTTTATCATTTTCTGGTACATATTTTACGTTATTTGAATTAAAATTAGATCGGATCCTATGGGAATCGAATCTTCAGATATAAAATAAAATTTATTTACCTCCTTGAGGAAGGCTGCATTAAAATGCATATCCTTTTATTCCGTATCATTACGCGCCTCGTATTTCCTGATCACGTGTTAAATAAGTCTTTATCGGTTCCAGAGATAATCTATCAGGCACCTATCGCTGGTCTATAGCTTTGTATAGATATTCTCGTCCACCGAACGTGGAATCGCTAATATCTGCGTTGCTAGAATAATGATGCAATGTGTCTCTAGTTGATCGGATTTATGGTCCTTTCTTGGTATATCTGTAACGATTCTAATTGATCCTATATGTTGATTAGGCGTCTTTAGTATTCCCATCGTTCAATTCAAATAGGGGAATTGATTAAACTATTAACATTTAAATAGAC
Source organism: Junonia grisea (assembly GCA_018235645.1). Taxonomy (NCBI): domain Eukaryota; kingdom Metazoa; phylum Arthropoda; class Insecta; order Lepidoptera; family Nymphalidae; genus Junonia; species Junonia grisea. The sequence continues at coordinate 16,133 of DVXP01000072.1, read as the reverse complement.
TCACTATATGAGTACATATCTACATCTTAAATCGGAATATTTGTACGCCATTTTTTACCTTTCGTAAAAAGTATCCGTCAATCAATAAGTTTGTTTTGTACAATCTCATCATCATTACGTCACTTTCTTGTTTGAATTTAACCCATTCCGTTTGTTAGAGGAAAGCGTACTTAACTTTTACTACAATTCAATTTCTCTAAAACTTGCACTTCTCGTTCACTTTTGATTCATACACAATAGTTATCCTAAATAATATCGTCTCGGTTGTCAGGTTTCTCCGTTTTCAATTCGAATGATGATTGAGTTTAAATCCGAGGCAATATCTCATAAATTGGTAACGATGTCGCACGTACAAAGCTGGCAGCGCAATAGGATTTATTGGGAGTATTCAAATTGGCCCGTATTTAACGGAGATTAAGTACAGTTAGTCGTCTACTGCGACACACTTGAGGTTAACGTCGGAGTTATAAAGATATCTCCGTAGGGTTATAAAATTCATATGAAAACATTATATTGTTTACATTGTACTTTTATACGGAATATAGTGACATTAATGTCTTAGGTATAAAAACGGTTCGATATGGGTACCTTGTGAAACGCCTTCGAAATTGCTCTATAAACAACCAATGATTTATATCACGACTTAAGTACTACAATACACGTATAAATTATACATTGCTTAAAAAAAAAAGGCAAATTGGAATGTGACTGTAGTCATATAGATATTTATACAGTTCTAAATAGTTGAGAAAAGCCATAGTGCACATAATGTGTAACATTTCAAAGCACTAGATTCGCAAGGTCACAGAACAACCGTCACGCGTTCTTTCATTTTGTGAGCTGGCGCAAGTAATTTCATACCAGATTTAACTAGCAAATAACAATGGGAGTGAAATTTTAAATGCTTTATTTTATTACAGAGAGATTTTATAGTAATATTTAATTCGTAAAAAATGATTCGTCACTGAACTTTTCTCTAGTATGATGTCTTTATTTTTGGTCGTAAATATAGTTCTTTAAATATAGTTAGTATAGTTAGCACTTTTAGTAAATATAGTTAGCCCTTGTACATGTAAGCACCATGTATTATTACTACTTAACTACGTTGTAACTCACATTTTACGACACCATAATTTAAAGGGAAATTTATATTACAAGATTACACAATCAAAGACTCAAATGACTTGTTAATTTAAAATAGTACTTTTTGTTAAATTGAGTTAATTTGCTTAGAGCAAAATTTTAGGGAAAAATTAAAGGGAAAATTATTTTACAAGATTACAGAATCAAAGACTCAAATTACTACTTAATTTAAAATAGTACCTTTTGTAAAATTGAGTTAATTTGTTGTAAATGTTCACAACGAATGAATTTAACGTAACATAGATTTTTAAAGAATTTTAAATATGATTAAACGATAACTTATTTATTATTTTTTACTCAAATAAATTACTACATTTTGACACGCATTCCGTAAAAATTGGCATAATCGGCTGTATTTTAACTCTTCGTTCATCACATACGCGGCTTATTAAAGTTATCTATTGCTTTCAAATACCAACAGGAGAGGCTTAACATAAATCGTCTTGTACCATACACTAACTGGACATAGAGGTAATAAATAGGCAAGAATTATGGACTGCGAATACGACCTGTCGGGACACAGTGAATCTGCGCTGAGCTTGATGGTGACATATCGTCTCTAATCCTCGATCTCATGAACACTCAACCTTTAGATAACATCGCAACAAGTCTAGAACATTTGCTGGTTTATCTCGTGATGCATAATGCAGTTATGCAGTGGAAGCCTTTGCCCTTAATATATTTATAGAACCAGGACTTTGTTCTTTTATGATCTGTGTCTGTTAAAGTTATGTTTTCTCTGATTTATCTTGCTAGATGGACTGTCATGTGGGATCAGAATTACCGTCATGAATATTCTAAATGTTCTTTATGACATCTAACTTTTATTTCTTAGTTAGATTAGAAGATTTCTTTACATCTTACTTTTTGAGCATCAAATGCTACAACCAAATCCATCAGCATTCTTGCCTGAACGAGATTTAATTAAAACAGATTTCGGCATTGTCAGGTCGGATGATCGCGATGTCTACTGGACAGTAATTACAAATTTCACTGAAGCGTCAAGAAGTGTGACGTTGAACCTGAGAGTTACCGTTCCCATAACGGTGCGGTCGGTAGCGTATGAACCATAATTAGCGGGAATTATTCGCTTCTCGATAATTTTCGAGGCTACTGGATTTTTAATGGTTTGACTATTGTGGACGGATGGTGTTATTATTTTTGGAGTTTCGATGCCTTTTACTTTTATATACTTTAAATCGATATGAAAGTATGGAATGCAATTTACGAGAATTCAACTACTTATATTAATCGAGCAACATCGACGATACTAAACTCCAAAATTTGTCTGTCTAAATTCTACGCAAAATATTTAAGGACCTCGATTCATTTCCATAAAAGATATTGATAAAATCTGATACTTACCCAATCCCAAACATTTTCCTACATTTTCGTAATCCACTAAACCATAAACAGACTTTAAAAACTGATAAACAAGCACAATCACGTAATAAACGTCTTCAGCCTAACTACCTAAACTTCAAAGCGTAACACATTATGAAACGTGTTTATCACGGCAAAACAGATCTACTGATCCTGCGACTATCCCCGGTCGAGCGCACCGTTAGCCCGGTATTTGGGTCGGCCTGCCCGTAACAGTATGCCACGAGACTTGACGGTGTTATTTATATCAATTAACTGCCCGACGCCGAATGATTTTTATATATTTGTCCCGCTTAACATTCGCCGGTTCACATTCGATTTGTAATGCGCTTCCCTCTTCATGTTTATCCTTATAAGGATTATCGTTGAGAATAAAATTGACAAGTTTATCTTTGGTTTCTGATTTTTTGTCAATGTTGTAATGTATAATAGTAATAACTTCCTGATTATTAAATAAAGTACTGATATGGAATTCATTGAACACGAATATACTCTTAGTTCTTCTACCAATATTCTTTCGCTTTTCTGTTATCTTTCTTGGTTTATTCACATTCCAAGTATCAAAGTTGGCTTTTCCAAAGCAAATAGCGATGTTTTCCCTAACGCTTACGACTCGACCCGTAATGTAGGACGTCACACTACGTGACATATGATCGTTTGTGATGGAATGCCATCGATTTTGTCATTTATGCGTGACGATGCCTCCAATGCCATTGTGTCAGCGTGGTTTGAATCTGGTAATATCAGTGAATGACCCATTGGCAACGTTTTACAGCTTTATGGGAAACTGTTTTTTCTTGTAACGAAACTGCTATACGTTAGTACTAATGTAACTAATTTTATATTCTTGTTTTTGTCTAATAAATTAAACTTACCCTTTTATATAAATCTCTTAAATGTCTCCTACCTGCAAAAAAAAAGAACGTATAAGAAATTAAGAATATTGTAATTGTAAACAATAGTATGATATAGCAAGTGGCAGCAATGATTTTTTAAGGCCGTCGAGTATGTTACAAGTCAAAACTAATAAATGTCGATAAAAACTGAAATTAATGCCAGTCGCTAAATTCAATAATCTCGTAAATATATCCGTTATAAATACAACATGAGACCATATCAGAGAAATAAGGTTTATGGATATCAATACTGGTTATAAATTCCTGCACATTTAAGACATTATTTCGTTAAGTAACAAACCTGCAGTTAATTGATAAGTCTTGGTATTTGATTAAATTAGTGGCACTGTTTTATAATTTACTAGCTACTGGTCTTTTATTGGTCTTCTTTATAGTAATGCCGCCGCTATTGGTTTTAACATGATATTATACAGCCTTATCTTCTTCAATAATCAGGCCAACTAGTGCAATAATTCTTCTACTCGATCTGTTAATCTGATCTGATACTTAAATGAGTACATTTAAACAAACAAATTCTGTAGCTTATTATACACTGGTATAAGTATAAAAGTCGACGGGAAGCGGCACTAGGTCAGTTTCATCTTAATATAATTAGCAAGACATAAACATGGCTCACAACGGTAAAATACTGTCTTCCATGAGAACTGTATCGGTATGCGATGTAGTTTTAACGACTCAATAATTAACACGTAAAACTTCAGAATTCATTAATTTGACATTTATTCGAATCTTAAAATTTCTCCTGTTAATTGAAACTACCGGCTTATAAGTAGCAGGCAATATCAGACTGCAAATTTATAGTCGAAATTTTCGAAAAATGTGGTATTCAGGTCTGTGACTAAACAGAAGCCACATAACATGCAGAAGGAAATTCATCAAGAGCGACAGTTAAATCGGATTCCGAGATAATCTTGTTATGTGCTTCGTACTACATAAGCTGTACAGGTCTTTGACCTTGGAATATTTTGATGACGTCGATAAATAACGAATCAAAGTATTCTTAAGTAGGAAATTGACACAAAAAAATAGGGTAGAGAATACTACAATAACAGCCCCTAAATATTCAGCGACTGGAAAAAGGCCTCTTCTATTAAGATGGTAGGAAGTACGTCACCAGTTTATGTTTTGGTATGCAGCACACGAGTGAGCAATTCTTTGAAATATTATTATTGGGATGAAAAAATTAATTTACAAGTTAACTTGCACGAAATATAGAAAAAATAAAAGTTTGTCGTGTGTAGTAATGAGAGTATAAGCTAATGCTTCCACGTCTTTGGGTGAATTGGCTTAAAATATTAGAATCCAATAATATAATAAATACGTTTTTCGAAGCAACAGTACTTGAACTTGAACTGTCTGATTTATTTAGCATATTAACGAAACTAAATAACTCTTCCACGCTCCATTATTCCTCCGCCTTGTTCCGCTCGTAAATCGAAATCAATGACATTGACGTATTAATGGCAATGCCATGAGACGTTAAACTGTATCGCAAAATGCTATCCCACTTTTTTCCTGTCATACTGATGGAAAGAGATGAATATATTTCGTAATATCGCTTTACAAATGACTTTGTTAGCATTGATTAATGAAGTCATCATTTTCAGTAACATTCCAACTTTATTCATGCCAATTTTAAACTTAATAAGTTATGGTCTTAGAATTCTCGTAGTTATTTGGTGGAACAAATACCATTATTGATGAATGAAAAAATTTGCCATAAACGATTTTGTCTTTGGAATTATTTCTAAAATTGACTTAGACGAAAACGTTTTAACCACAAGCAATAGTAAATTTAAGCCATTGGTACCTACATAACGCATTTGAAACTTCAAAAACCAAATTCAAGAACAAACGTACGTATGTTTCTAACACAGCATCTGTATGATGACCCTCAACGGGGAAGTGGCACAGCACAAAGTCCGCGAGTCCTACAAACTGGCAGATGCGTTCCGAATGCTGTTAGACCAATTACGACGTGCGACAAAAAGTTGCGCGACGATGTAAGCCAGTGGGCCCGTGGAGTTGAAAAACGTAATGAGCGTAGGTTCGAGTGTGACGTGGGAATGTGGGCTTGCCCTCTTGACCATCTTCCTACGCAGTTCAAATGCGTATTATGAAAATATCACCAGAAAAAGTTTAGTGCTCTTATCAGAGGATGCATAATGCCAAGTACTTAAAAGCAAATAATCGACCACAAAAACAATTTGCTTAAAATTATATCTCAAACTAATTTATGCGTCTTTTGATTCACTCTTCACTGTAACAGAAGCGTCGTAATTTTATAAGTCGTTTAAATTTATCGTTTTTTTCTTGTTAGCAAACTGGAACACGATTACTCCAGCAGATAATTGTCTGACATCTAGCAAGCGTTTAGCTTCACAATAAACGAGATACAATAAAAAATAAATGGACGTGCGCACGCGCCGCACTGGGTCAATCCGCGCGACGAATTGCACTACACGAATGACACACCGGCCTGGTTATACGAGAATGGGTGCGCTGTTAGCGATTTGGTAAGCGGAAGCGGGAGCGACAAATATAGAATACCGATAATTGATTTGGACAATGGCTTATCCAAAGTAATGGCAACCTTACAAGAAGGTAATAAAGTTTAGAACATCAAAATAGGAGTATAACTGGAATAGGTAAGGAAAACGTTTTAAGGAAAAGTGTAAAAATAACAATAAATGAAAGAAATAAAAATAACCCGTAAACATTCTAAGAAACTACCGTTAATAATGCAATACTATTTGCAGCACGAAATGAATTATATTAATTTAAAGTGACTGATGCAAGTAACAGTTAGTCGAATTCCGGAGTTATGAGAGTTTGGCACGACATACTGTTATGTGTTAGTGGCGCCTATGAATTCGGGAGCAGATATGATTGATTGGGGCAAGCCGGCCGGTATTGAGAGCGATGTCGACACGCGAAGTATCTTGTGGTTAACAGATAATACACAGTACCGTTAAAATGACTTAACGAGACATGTTTAAACTTACATAATAAAACAAAGCAGTTAGCCGTTTTATCGTTACGTTTCAATTAAGAACTGACGATTGCTACAGTGGATTAATTTATTTACTTCGATACATCAAAGGAAAAATCAGAAAAATTTTATCTTGATTGATGCATATGCATATAAGAAATAGCGGTAATCATAATCTGTCAGTTCGATTCACAAAGGCAAACCTTGCCCATTAGTATAGAAAATGATGGTATACTTTACTGTCTATCATTTGTATTTCAAAGGCGAACAATAATCTCTCACTCGTCTTCCGTATATTAATTGGTCATTCTTGCGGCTACCAGTTTTATTTTTCTTAACGAGCGAGGAGGCTTATAATAGAAATTTCTGAATAACATTATACACTCTCACTTTATTGGAAAGTGAAATAAAATACTAATCGGCCGTTCAATGTGCCTTAAAGGCTAGATTTAGATAACGTTTTTCTAATTAAAAATAAGAAGGAAAAACTTTGTGAAGGTAAAAGTTATTTAAGTATATCTATATGAAGTCGTCAACAATCTAAGTTATATATCCTGCAGCTTATAAATGATACTTCATCTGTCCTTTTTTACAGTTCTGGCCTTCATTAATGGGATTCAAAGAGTCTGAATGGAGTTTTTAATATCCGGTGTTTAGGTCCATACAATTATCACTGTTTCAATCTTGGTTTAAAAGCGAAATCACAGATACATTTAGAATTCTATTACAGCAAAGATGAATCTAAAAAAATATATATCGCTGAAATGAAAAAGAAAGTAATTCAATGTGTATAAGAAGTAAATAGAGATGCAATTATGTCAGAAAGGCCTATACATTCAGGTTGCTTTAAGAATTTAAAAGGTTTTGCCTACATAAAAGTAAGGTAATATCTTTGACATTTTAGTATCATTTCACGAGTCAATGAAGCTGATGTGACAAGGATTAATTTTGACTTTGCTCTTACTGTCATGTACACGTATTAAGATTTACATTTGCTTTTAAGGATTTCATATAATATTTTACTTTTGCTTTGCCAAAGGAACTGGAATTTATTGCGAGAACACAAATGATAATAACATTAATATTAAAATATGTAAATCGGTTGCGTTACTTGGAAGTTTCGGAACGCACTGAAGCGTGCGTAAAATATTATAATTATTGTTGTGACTAAAATGTGATTATTAAAATTAAACTGATATCACATATTTATTCTTAATTCAAAGATATCACTGAAACATTCTTAACATAACTTTGTAATGCATTAGTCCAGAAATTATTGTATCAAAAATCGAATTTATTTACGATGGCTTTAGAATACCAAAAGCCAATAAGCATTGATTCATGGTATCCTTATATAACCAAATTCTTTGATAACAAACCAATACCACTCAAAGTTGAATTTAGGAATTTATTATCAGCAACATAAAATTCTAAATCTGGTCCAATTCGATCTAATTAACCCTAATTCTAAAAGCGATATATAAATTTTAATCAAAGGTGTTAAACCCACGAAGAAGCACGAAGAATTCCGTGTAGCGTTAAATTTTCCAAACATACCGGTGTCATATGGTCGGCGAGCATTTCGCTGGGAACCGGTCGAGCGGCCTCGTATCCAGCTCATCGCATTATCGCTCCGAATCGACTAAATTACTTGGATAAATATTAATTACCATTTCTTTATATATGTTTAAAGACCAAGAGTAAGTAAATGACTGTTTAAACGGTGATGATCCGGGTTTTAATATAAATGTTTATTAAAATTAAGATGTTACTATCGTAAGCAATATTTTAAGTACGAATGAGAATTCGTTTGCTTTGCTTTCTCTCCTCAAATTATAAGTTTTTAAAATAAAATAATAATGGACTATAAAAATAATAAATGATTACAAAACTGTTGTTTTTGTATCAATAAGGATATTAAATTTTTTTGGGAAGAAACATGACAATGAAGCGAAAGGTAAAATTAAAATGAGCATAATAAAATATAATGAAGATTAGACTACTTGCAAAAACAAATTTCATGGAGTAATCACAAATGGAATAAATTCGCAATAATTCAAAAGAATAGAGATAAAGGCATGTTTGTTGATAAAGAACGAGCTAAGAAACAAACTATAAAAAAGAATATTTAAATATCAAAAGAACATAGAATCAACAAACATTTAACAAATTTCAAAATCGGTCTATTTAAATCAAGTTTTATTAGATATTCAGTCTTAATAGAGGCTATTAATATTCAGATGAGGTAACTTGGCAAACTTGACCGTAAGCTAACTGTTGTTTAAGATGTTGACAATAATCTTCTAATATTTCCTGCTGTAATTAATTCTGATTTAGAGCGCGAAGTTTTAATTGCCTTAATGATGTAAGAAAATGTTTTAGTTCAGGATATTTAGGATCTGTTCCACAATTTCCAAGTCCCAAGTAATGATTTGTCAAGTGATCGTCTAATAACTACCTTATTTGACAGATGGTCTGACCTATAATTTTATATTTATTCAGCCCTTAAATTTATTTGGAGACTATAGACCCTTAGGAAATATAAAGAACCACAGTTGCTAGATTATTTTTAGGTTAGACTTCTACAAATTGCGCATACTCAAAGAAAATATTATGCTAATGGCCTTTATCTTTAATGTCTGATACTTATTAATTTCTTGTGTTTTTTATTAATAAATTTTTATTATCTGATTGCGTCATATTATAGAATTTGATACTGTTGCGTTTCGCATCCGAGATGATCAGCTAATTAAGAAGTTATGCGTTTGAGTAACAACAGTTACGAAATTTACGACGCATATTTTCGCTTTTAACTGACCGATGCGCCATCATTAGGCCAATCTTTAGGATTTAAAACTGCTAACTATCTATTAGCTAGAGTTTAATAGATGTGTTACAAAATAAGAAATTATTACATAATTTGCATGTTTAAAAGAACATTGTATAAAGTATTGTTCCTCTTAGACTCTTAGACGATAATTGTTTCCAACAATACGACAATATTCACTTTCACGGATAACGTCAATCGGTATAGTGTCCATCGATTCGGAATCGATGTTTGTTGATCGATTATATCAAACATCGGCGAAAGTTTGTTATTTTAATCGATATTAATTGCGATGACATCGCATAGTTGATGGATGTGGGTGTAGTGTAGCGTGAGCAAAATAAACATTATGTCCGAACAATTTCAATATGAATGATTAAGAATATGGTATTTTTAGTTCTTTCTTTAAGTTGTTTACTATTTTAGGACTATAGTAGGTTCAAGCGAATTCTTTGTAGAAATTTAAATTGCATTATTTCAATTTCAAGTTCTAAATTTAATAATTTATTTTTAGACTATTTTAATCTCGTGAGTATACCAAAAATTAGAATAATAATTTTAGTATGTGAGTATTGATAACGAATTATATTTATTTAAATTGAAGCTATTTTTTATTCAAGTCATGTTATGTATAATGTAAATATACCGATATAAATACCGGTAAATTATTTTTTATACCATTATCATTATGTAAACAGAATACAAACCGGCAATCACAACGTGGATGATGATTTGAATTTTTTTTTTGAGCTTTTGTTAGCTTTTACGGAATGATAAAATAAACGGAACTTTAAACACAAAAATACTATTTAAACAATTTAAATATGACTGTGCCTGGACGAGAAGAAGAGGGAACGTATAATAATTTGGATGTACCATAACATACTAAAATGACCCTACCAGTCATAGAAAGCATACCAACTATATTTTCTATCTACAGGATCATATAACAGATCTCTCTATATCTACCAGGATCACATGACAGATCGATCTATGTCTAGAATTCTAGATAGATCTATTTCTCAGGTCATTCTCGGTGTCAGTTATTGTTCAACCGTGACCGTACTAACGAGACACTTTCTTTGCATTTCACCCTGATTTCACTTCGGCTCAGGTTTTTATCCGGCTGATTGGGTTACCTGAGTATTCATTACATTATCTTGACACTGATTGAGCACTAGATATGGTAATATAGGACCTATTTGGTACAGCGTAAGGAGGATATCTGGTTGATTATGTGTAAGAAGTAATATGTCTAAATGTATTGCTTTAGCTCGAATAATTATAGTTTTAGGTTTTGTTTTCTCTTTTGTCTTTAATTAGTATTACTCATGTAGATGGTAGATTACTGCCTTTAAAATAAATTAAAATCTCTTTATTAAATGTTAACTTTTATCTATAGTATTCCTTAGCTCCCTATCAATTATTTCTTCGACGGAAACTGGATTAGTTTTCTGTACACATGTTTCTGTCATTTACCAATTAGATACATACTTTAAGTTCTTATTAAGCAAAGCATAACTAACTTCGAGATAAAATCACAGAAAAACGAATTAGTCTTTCCATATATAGCTTCCACGTATAAACGAGTAAAAAATTGGCGCCAAACAATTTGACAGATGTCATTAATTTTTTTAAACGCGTTCCGAGGCGTCAGCGCCAAATATACAGCCGTGTTAACCAGGTTGTTGTGACAAGAGAACTGAGACATATAATTATTTATTTAAACCGATTAAAATTTCAAAACGGTATTTTTTATTGTTAAATACGAGTATTAACAATAAAAAACACCGCTATACAATTTTAAGGGATTAAAAAAATCAATCAGCTCACGAGTTAAAGAAATCATGTAGGCAATCAATAATTTTGTATTTTACTGCAAACTTAAATTTATTACATGAATAAACTTTAAAACTGAAAACACGAACTTTCTTTTTTTTAATTATTATTTTGAACGTATCTTAATTTACGTGCAGTCGTAAAAATCAATTAGGAATATACTTGTTTTTATCTGTGGACAGATTAAAAAATGGAATACGTGACATATGTCACGATGTAATTGAAAACTGTCAGCGAGCTGTCAGATGATTTCATTTTAGAGAAATTAGTACGTTTGCCAAGTTTTTGTTCACTGACATTGAACTTGGATCTTAAATAAACTGATGATTTATATTGCTAATATTATTTAACGAACAACTTTATGGCTTTTAAATGACTTTACATTGATTTTCAAATTAAATCTGTTTTATTGGCTGAGTTGCACTGAAAGATTAATGAACGTGGTTTTACATTGATTTTCTAATCAAGTCTTTAATTTATTGGCTTTAGTTGTACTAATAAATTAAGTGTCTAGACTTCCTTGTTGTTTACTGTTTCCTATACATTTAAGATGCCTAAGAAAAACTTAATTTAGAAAAATTGGATTATAGGTATATTATGCGAGCACATATATAGTGATCCCAGTTACGGTAAAAATTTGAAACAAAAAAAACTGTAATTTCTAAATGTCTACAAAAAAAATGTTTGGCCTATTAACACCTCCCCTAAATTCGTACATGAGGTCATGATACCTACTCGTAGTAACCTCATTGTAATAAACCGAGCCTCTACCGTCTATTGTTTGAGATTGGGAGCGAACAGTTACAATAGATTTTTATGCAATACGTTATATCAGAGTGGTGCAAGCTATAAGAGGATTTAGAAAAATGTTAAGTATTAGTTTGTTAATTATGAAATTAAAAATTAAAAAATAGATTTAAATAATACGATAATACGCTGTATTTTGCTTATTTCTTGAATGAAATCTTTCGTCCAATTTCAGATCTATTTCCGTTAGAACACTCGTTTTAAGAAATGTTATAACTTTGTAAGTTAGAAGAAAGGTCAATTAAAAGATTTGTATAACTTTAGTTAAAAGAAACTGATTCAGAGACAGCGCCATAATTATTGATCACAGTACATTTATATTGTGATCATTCTCTACTATAGATAAATTCAACCAACTTGAAATATCTGAACATGGGTCGAATTAGAATTCGCACATGTCCGTCAAAGTAATCTCGACTCTGATTGGTCGATACCGATTTTTTTGTTCTGCGCAGCGTAATGCACATAGTTCAGACCATTTAACGTTTGTGAATACATGTTAACATATTATTCACCGGCACTTGAAATCACTACTTTATGAAATCGCTCATAACTTAAAACCGTTTTACATTTCTCAAGCGGTTCACTTCAAGACATTTGCAGTGATCCGGCACCTTTGCCAATTTCCTGGCTGGTGAAGGTCAGCAATGGAATGCATCGTTATTGGAATGTTTATATTGAAATATTTACATTTTGTTGTTCATTACACATTGCCTTATTTACCTTACGTTTGTTTGCCTTGTAAAATATTTTATGAATGTTTTTACATTGTGAATTGTATGTTGGGTTGTAGGTATTATTAAAAGCGGATACCAATTTTTTATGAAACATTAACTGTCGTGACTATGCTTGAAATGGAGTTTCGATGGACGACTTTGCTTCGGTGCAATAGATTTCGTCAACCAATTAAGATAATTTTAGAAACGACAGTCAAAAATTTATGTTTCCGTCCCTTGGGATGATCAATGGACGATGCTTCTGCGTTTTCATTAATTTTCTGAAACCCTTCTTGAGGCAATAAATCTTTCAAACAAAAACGGCATCAAATTATCAAAACCGCACATGCCTAAACTATTCAAAAACTAATAAACTAACGAACACTTGACTAAAAAGTGACATCTGCACAAAACGAATGAATATTAATACGATGCAAACATCCAGGGAGCCCTAATAGCTCTCGCTTGAGACCACTCCAATATTCATAGCACCATTCGTATGCAAGACGATTTAAAAGTGAAAATGAGACCCTTTGGTTCTGTTTGAAAGATTTTTTAAGTGTAACCTTTTAACCTTGGTAGGATGTGACTTATTTTTTCAAATTAATACTTTAAAAATAAACGGTTGTGTTAATTTGTTACTTCTTTACTTATGCATCAAAAACATACATGTTATTTTCTATTCCATAGTTAAATTATCTTGCACAATGTTTAACTTTTACGTTAATTTTCTTACAGGTGTTTTTTTTTTGGCAAACCAGTACACAAATAATAATATTTATTTTTATTTCAAACGAAATCAAATTTGAGGTCTAATAAAATTTTATGAATGCATGAGTAATCGTGTTGTGCTATATAAAAGAAACAGGTACACTCTTTATCTTCGTAGTCAGGTAAAAGACCCTTTAATAATATGCATTCATAGAATACAAACCGGGACACGGAGCATTTCTATTTGTACTAAGTCAAAACACTATACATTTGTCTTTTAGAAATCCGCAGAAGCCGTTTTATGTGAGCTGATTAAAAGCAACGTGAATGTATATTTCGACAGACATAAACAAAATAGCATATCAATTACTTAATAAATTAACTACTTAAGAATAACCTCTTTACTTAATTATTACTCAATTACTTGAAAAATATTATCAACTTCGCCATTATTATAACATGTAAGTAAGATGCTTAAAACAAACTCTCTTACACTTAAACAACCTTTTCTCTTTTTTTTCTTGCCTACTTATGTCGCATAGACACAATAATTTCTTAGCACATATAGTTATTAGCCATCAATTCAACAGAATTCAAAACAATACAAAACTTTTGTCAATAATAGGTATGAAAATCTCAAAAATTTTTCTACAGTATTTAGCACCCTATATACAAGCATGTCCTATAAAAACACGGCGCCTGCGCACTCCAGTCTCAAATTACGAATGCTGCACGCGTTTCGCGTCTCCGCATCGAAACTTTACATGAGTAATGCCATGTTATTGTCACGTTACTTTTTGTTGTAAATTGTTTCACGGTGATATAGTTGTGTGGGAAAATTTGGACTTTAAATTTAAGACATTACGTCTTGAAATATAAGTTTATGCAATAATAAATTATAGAGCAATAGCCACCGACGACTCAGTTCCATGATATTGTAGTCAGATTTATCATGGTAAATTTACCTGCTTGTTTATTTGCACATTTTTGTGGCTTGGAGGAATGATGTAGGTTGGGCATTTACGAGGATTAACAGATCTGAACAACCCCTGTATTTTTTGTACTTATGGGCGTATTTATTTATTTGTCCTCCTTTCATTTTGTACCATATTTAAAAATTGTACAATTGTTATTGGATTTTTTTAGTTCCAATAATTATAATTTATGTAACTTACTATGTTTACTTTTCTTTATAAGATGAATAGCACGTAGCCACAAATGCGTAATAATTAATAAGCCAATGACTCACCATATGCGTAGAACTATTAATAAAATTACAAAAAAGCATGCGCCTTCTTATTATGCAACTAACATAGGATCAAAGTCATTAAAAGAAATATAACCATCTACTTTAACCCCTATTCCTTATAACCTAAAATCGTTTTTCCCTTGTACATTACACGTTCATTATTCTCGTAAACTGTAAAGATCACGTACGGATACACTGCTAGATAGTTTAGCCTTTATTAAGATAGCCATAAGGTTTTTAATGGTTAGTAATATTAACGCACACCCCAGCCTGTCTCGAGCCCATCAATGATATCCTGGAACAAAACCGGTGACATTTGCTATTGTAACAAATATATTACCTTTTACAACACCACAAGCTAACATCAACCTTATCTCAAAGTAATACAGTTCCAAATCTCTTGGCAATTTGTCCCAATAATCGTTCACACGATTTTGAATCTTAGATAAGACAATTAGAGTTGTTTTTTATTTGTAGTCTCAAGTATCGTAGTACGTGCCCAACAGCTGTTTTGTCTGTACAGTCTTTGTTTAGCAATTTCGTCGGCGCTAAGGTACTAGGTCCTTTGAAAGTCTAGGGTCTCTAGAGACGTCGCGAAATGAGTACGGTATGAATAACCCTTTAGTGCGGGTTTTGATGTGGAGTTCTGGAGAAACAAGAGAATTTTTCATTTGCAAATGAAAAGAGCCTCTTGAAGAACTTGTGAGATATGGAGCCCTGGATGTATCCACTTATGTGAATGTGTTCGTATATTATGTTGGACTTCGTCTGAGTTGAGTTTTATTTGTTATCATGAGTTGTTTTTTGTAATTTATTATTACAGGGTATGTAGAGTTAATATATTTTTGGAAATTCAGAAGCAATCAAAACAGATGTTAAAGTTTTTTCTTTTGTGATATAACTAATGATAAAGTAAATAAATATCTAATTATAAAAATAATTTTTGACAAACTTTAATCTGTTTTAGGTCTATCTCTAAATAGATACAAATAAAACAATAGGTACTAAACTTTTCTGTATTTTTATATTTATTGATAGCGCCGCATGAGCGAAAGAAAGAGACTATAATCAAAACTCATTTATCACATCATTAGTAAAACATATTACACAAAACTACATAAATATCAGTAAATCTAGACAGGTATGTAATGCCTAATGTGGGAAAACTGAACAATGCCCGCAAAATCCGGAAGGCACGGCTGATTGGTTTAATGGCTTATATTACATAGACCAACATACTAATAAATTGTGGTACCTACTTACTATCACTATAATATCTCGCTAATAACAAACAAATTTCTAGAAAGCAAGTTTTATCCAGATTTCATTTTTGAAGTCAGTTAAAAAACAGTTTAGTAATGAGTATTTGATAAATATTTAAAACAATGGAATACTTAGATTATCCAGATTATTTTAATTCTCATGAACTATACACTACTACACACTTCCGAATATGTCATTTCATATCTATCTCTTTTTTTTTTGTTGACGCAGGGTAAATCTTCATAGATACCCGACTCCTGGGGGGGATGTCGGGTTATGTGAGATT
>DVXP01000071.1:0-31496 GCA_018235645.1 Junonia grisea | reverse complement strand
TTTTTCGCCGCAGGCTGAGAAGGCGCCTTTTGTCGCGAGCCAGGCTGCGCTTTCCTGGCCGCGACCGTCGCCCAGGTTTACTCGCCTACTTTGTTACTCATTTTTAAATCTATTTTTAATATTTCATCTGAGATACCAAGAATCAATTTTATTACCACTTTGATCATGGTGTATATTTTTTGTTTTAAAAAGTATGATTCAGTTTTACAATATATTGCTAGCACACGTGTTAAGTGAATTAACACTCATCATAAGTATATTTTTGAAAGGATGGTAACCCATTTTGTAATTCCTTTAGTTTTAATTCACGACTGGAGGTAGTCACTTACCGTCCGGTGATCTGTCAGCTCGTGTGCCCCCTATCTTATATTATAAAAAAAGATTTTTAAAAGCCGTAGATGATTTTACATAAATAGTCCTTTTGAAAGGGACTTCGTTTAAAGATACTAGTGACATAATAAACTCAATCTCAATCCATCATAATTTTATGACCAATCACGCTGTCAACAGTTGCATCCTGTGGAAGAACGTAAGTAAACAATACATTGTATATACAGTAGATTGTGTATATGCATGTAGTAATTACTATAATAATCTCGATGACAATAGTTAAACATGTGGAAAATAACAGATGATTGCAATCTAATTTCAGATATAATGAGTTTCCAAGAATGTAAAAAAAAATAAAGTCCTTGTCCGTCTAAAGTTGGAAATACTTCGATACAAGCTCTAAGAAAACATATGTGTACCAAGCCGCCAACCCAAAGTGGAGCAACGTAACGAATTTAACTTTGCACCAATAGAAGAAATGTCCAGCAGTGGATTAACAGGCTGCTTCCCATCAAGCTGCAATTCTTTGATATTTTACTTTACCCTAGAAAAAACGCCATTCAAGTCATAGGCACCTGCCCCATTAAACATGTAGTTGTATAAAAATGTCCGATATAAAGGCTTCTAGAAAAAAAATGTGCTGTGTTTATTTTATCATCGTCTCGACAAACGGTTGAGGAGGTCTTTATTTGTTTGACCTCCTTTAAACTTTGACATCTTGATGTTCGGACTTGTATGTTAAATAATCGATTTATCGAATGAATAAGTCTGAAATGGGTTTTTTTTAAACTAGTTTTGGTGAGTTCTAGAGTATGAAAGCAAGGTGCTTCAAAGGTGGTTAATAACTTACCGCTATCTTATTAAGATTACCTCTATCAAATCATGCAGATGCAGTTTAATAAGAGCCGATGACTGTAAAACTTTCCATACACCTATAATAAGAAGAGAATCTTTGTTAGTATGTTATCAACAATTCCTCATTGTATATAAATCTAATTGATGAATTTTGATGCGTACTTCTTTGCGTGAAACTAGGCTATTCCAGTTGTGCAGTCACGAAAATCATCTAGTTTGATAAATTGATATGTGTATACATGTACGAGTTTATATTATGACATAAAATAGAATTTATTTTCTAGGAATCGGAACTTGGCAACTCTTCGAGGTACATCAAGATTGTATTCAAATATTTCGAAATATTGGAACCAAAATTATCGACCTTATTACTATGAATTGGAAAGTAAATAAGGCCAGGATGTTTATGTAATAGGATACAGGTTGGAACAGTGTAACAATTGTAAAGTAATACGGCGGATGTCTCCCGCATTATAGTATTAACAAGTAAACTGTCTCAAGTTGTTCAGCTAAGTACAATTAAGCACATTACTTATTCTCAAAGATTAGACCTTTAACGTTTGCTTATTTTAAGTTCTCATTAATTGGTCTAGTTATACCAACGCAATATTTATTGTTTTATATAAATTCTAATTTATTCTTAAAGTTAAATTAATAGAGAAAGTTTGTCCAAATTTTGTTTCAATTTGAGGCAAAATATATTTAGTTTTGCTCTGGAATTATATTACATCATCCTTGTCAACTTTCGGCTCAAACAAAAAGTGTAAGAATTCCCAATGATATTTAAGACCAATAAGTTGTTTTGAAGACTCACTTTCCTTTAAACAATTATATCTGATTCAGTTAATTTCGATATCGTTAGAGTAATAAAGTACAAACTTGTTTTCTTCGACTTTCATTTCATCATATTATTGCACTTTATAGTTTATAACTCGAAACGTGTATTAGTTCTCTCAAGTCCTCGTATACATCCGATAAATAGATCTCTATATAATCACTGGAATGTTCTGGAAAAGAAAGAACCGTGTAAATAAAGTTATCGAGGACTGCGAATAGAGAGTTTAAGCTCGCAAGATTACAAAGCAAAAGCCCGATTTTCAATCTACCAATCAGCTGAACAAACGATCGATTTACGTAACGTCGCTTCACGGGTTTTCTCGACGAAAATTCCGTCTGCAGCCGATGTTTTCGCTTACGTTAAAACACTCAATATATTGGCATGTCTCCCTACAAACCGTGCAGGATTTGCGTGTGAAAGAAGAAATGTAACCGTGCCAGAGACAGGATCGTTAAATTCGGGAAGATTCGGCTCACTTTGGACCATCTTGCTGCCAATGTTTTACGAGTTTCGTATGACTCCCGAAATCGGTTGAAGGATATTTCCGGGAACTCGTTTGAGAAGTTTGCCGTCATCAAAAGTTGGGAGCTGCGACATTAAATTGGATTGTGGCCGTGATTCATTTGAATGGCCATGCGTACTGTTTATGTGACTTATTATTTTCATGTAAAAACTCCAACGACCTCTTTATTTCACAAATATTTGCGTTCAAAATTTACCCTCTAATAAATAATATAGGAGATTAGAAAGGGTCACACTATCCTCGGTAATTCCACTGTCATCGAGCAATAAACATCAGGTAAAAATTCGATCCCAAACTTGTCCCTTTGCTTTCGGGCGGCGATATTGTATCTCTTTCGCTAATTGGCTCGGGACGACTGGGCCAGCTATTCCCGTGGAACGAGCGAAACACGGAAAAGGTATTTGTCATTTGAAGAAGTCACAGAGCAATACAAATTAGGCATGTTTAAAAAATAATCGTGCACTTTTATTCTGCGCTCCGAGAAAGACGCTTTAAACGCAATCAACTCGCCTCTTCTGAGTTAAATTGAGACATTGAATGTATCCCATTTTCTTTTCTCTCCAATTCCGCGCCAATAGCAAAAGTAAAAAGGTTCGCCGATACCACCAACATGGAAGGCAATATACGACCTAGTCGGAGAGCACCATTTCCTTTAATGTTTTCATGAGTCTCGAGAACTAAAGACCGTGTAACAGCGTATCTGTTCGTTCCCTTTTAATAGCAGAAGAGCGAACAAACTGGCAAGTATTAAGTTTTATCAACCATCTGCACGAATGTCACGTCTTTATTACTACTTATTCTTTGTCCTTATGAATGCAGCGGCCGCGTGGTGAGGATAGAAATATTATTGTCGTCCCACTCTTAACTTGTAGTTTCTACCGCGCTTGAAAAGGCAGGGCATCTTGCGTCCCTCTCGGGCATAGGTGTTCGATTGAATAAAAAATGGCGTACCTGAACCGGTCCCCTGACATGTTTGTACATTTTTCTTACAGTTGTGTAGGGATTTTTTTGTTACGAAATTTTCGATTGAGATAGAATCGCGGGCGTTATTAAAAAAGTTTTCTATACAGCCGCTTTCTAGGTATACTTGATTTTTACCTATTTATTGTTTTGTGTTCCGTTACAATAAACTTTCTCTGCGATATTTATGTCTTTTTATTTTGATTGTATTAGCAGTAAATCAGAATTCTGATTCAAGTGTAGTAAGTTTTTATTGAAGAATATAAAATTATTCATGTACCTACATAACGCCAGGAGAGAACGATAATATTATTCACAAACAACATAGAAACAAACCTGGTGATGTCATTCGACCTTACAAGTGACCTTAATAACCTAACACAAATAGACAAAAAAGTGTATCTTCTGTTTTGGATTTCCTTAATTAGTATTACTGTTAAAATTGAACAAATTACTCAATAAATTAATTTGTTAAACTTAAAACGGCTATTAAACCGCAATTCAATAAAATCGTACAATTAAAATCTTCAATGGTATAGTAACAATAGAAGCCAAGCCGAATGAGATCGAACGCTTGACATGCAGCGCAATTTAAAAAATAAAAAGATCCAACATGGCGCCCGGAGTCACAGCTGACTCAGCGTCACCTTACGATTCGCTATTGTCCTAACTTTTACTAAGCGTTCAATTGTTGGAACTGACATGTAATAGTTGGACACTTTGCAAAACTTATGAGTATTCTTCAATGTTACGGGGATTGTTATTATTTTTACATAAAAATAGTATTGAAGTTTTTATAGATAACGAACTATTTGGGTTCTTCATATTGCGAGTAAAATGAGGTGTTTCGTATTATAAACAAATATAAGAGTTTTTATTTGTTTTGCAATTAATAATCAATATGACTAATAACGTTAATAGTTTTTTTCTGTTATCGTTTAGGTAATTAATTATTATCATATCTAGTTCTTACCAAATACGAAGCTACACACAATTTTATAAAAAAGTTTAAGAGAAACTTAACATATTAATTATAAAATATATGTTTGCATTTATTGGTCAAACTGTATATACATTTACAATACTTAGCAATAAAGAAAATAACATTCACCGACTCTTTGAACGACTCTCTAAACAAAACGATGACTCTTTAAATACGATATTCTATATTCCCATTTCTATTAGTAACTATTAAGAAAAAAAATTAGGCAAATTTCATACCAAACTCTGATACATTAGATACAACTGATTAAAAAGTTCATAAAATGTATGTCTTACTAACAACAATAATATTTATTACGTAACAGATAGCAGGAACATACCCAAAGATACCAAGATAACATGAACTTTAAAAAGTCGGTCAAAATGTTCGAATACCAAGTTCTGTCGTTCTGCCTCCACTTTCATTGTTACGAATATGCATTGACGTTTAGATACGCCCAGCAATGGCGAAATCTATACATTGAAAGGTTTCTTTAGGTGTAAAAATCTTTTCATTGCATGAAACGGATCTATGAAATAGAACGACGAATTCACGCCTGATCAGTCTTAGGCAATCTCGTTTCTCATTTATCTTTAACTCCTATTGTCCGACTTCAGATAAAGGTAATGCATTTGTCTTGGAAAAGGATTTGAGTTCTTAGCTATGCCTTGACTTAAATTAGACTGATTAGGGTATGCTCAAGCACAACAAACAATAACTAATCAAGCGGGATTTTTTTTGTGTTAAGATGCAATCTATGCAAGATTGTAAAGGGAAATAGGTCATTCTAGACGATATATTTAGTGGAACAGACGATGAGTCTTGAACCTTGTTAATTGGAGTATTTTTATCAGCTACCTTCGAACAATGCGTTGCGTACTGACCTGATTCCCTACAAGCGTCTATTGATCAATCCGATATCTTGATATGACTACGGTTCTTTAATTACGAACCGTAGTTTTTTTTTCAATAATTTTGCGTTAAAGAGTTTTAAAAATGCACAGACATGGAACTACTTAAATATGCGCCGACTTTGCTAAAGGCAAGAGGTCTTTTTTTAATTATTAACCTTTTTACTTTAGGATCATTTTTTCTTACTCTACCTTGCTAAGTTCTTATGGATTTTGGAACGGTCTTTTACATATTTACTATTTTTAAGTGGAATTCAAATCCAAAAGAAGAAAAGAATTAAACACCATTGAAGAAGTTCCATTGTCTGTCTGTCTTATCCAGGTCAAGCTAGGTTTAGCAGAAATCGTCGACGGCTTAGGAATGGATGGGAATTCCACACTAATCTTAGGTCTTAGTTCCATAAAAATAGGTTGAGGACTGCCTCTAGCACACAAGACGAATGAATATTCAAAGAGCTCTCGATTGACGACAAATGTTCTATTTGAGAAAATGCTTGAATACCTAAATGCACTTAACCTTATCGTATCTATATACAGTGATGATTTTAGACTTCATAAAAACAATGGACAAACCTTTTCTATATATTACCATTAAAAGCTTGTAGTTGTAACTGTCCAAAATGATTCTCCATTCTTAAAACCTTTCCTGGGCCCTTGTATATAAATGATGCGTCATCGTTCTAGAACATACGCGTAGAAAACCTCATAAACAACCGATATTACTGTTTGGTGACCATAAAACTTACATGGGAATGAGTCATCCCCCATAATTAAAACGATTGCAACGGATATTTAGCAACTACGCCTTGCGCTAAACTTACCTTTACGAACAATGTAAAACATGACATGCTAAAACAATTAACGTGAAACGCTAATCACATACACGCCTTTCAAACACAGAGTTACAAATTAACTGAGGGGACTTTGGAAAGAATTCCTTAATGTTAAACACTTTTGAGTAAGTAGTAATTAAAATAAAAGACTGTGAGAAAAATATACGTTTTGCAATGGTCATGTCTTTTAATTTAAATTTTCCATACCCAAATTTTATTTTCGCTTTCGCCAGATTGGGACTACCTGCAAAGGGGTTTGAGATAAGCGCGTTTGTTTTAGAGGCTGCATTGTTCTCTTATCGATATTATCCCTGCCTACTCCACAGAGGGTGAAAAAAAAATGCAAAGTATTTTCGGAATCAATATTGAAACTTAATTTGTTTGTAAATGTTATGTACTTAAGAATCCTAAAAACAATACAATAGTCCAAGATTATTTATTTGTTTTTATGATTGTTATCTCTGTTTGTTTCTATATAATAATCTTAAAATTAATGTACCGCCTCATTAAGGCACTAATTGTTATTACGGAAATTAATCGTGTTCATGTCCAATTATTCTGAATTCATGACCACCACTACAGTAACAATAAAATTATAGATATTTTGCTTCATTTTTACATCGATTCACTTCATCTGTCCTAATGTTAATGCTATTGCTCATATGTACTTAATCTTCCAAGCCGATTTAGCAGAGAAGTCGTAGGGAATAGTCAACATTTTTTTGCAACAAAAAGACCAACTTCGGGGAAAGTTATAAGGGGCATAGTCTTTCAGTTCATAGGAAACACATCGTTGGTACGCCTTAGAGCGTAACCCACGTCCAAACAAGCTTCTATTAACATTCGCTCGACTGCTTCTGAAAATAAAACAATGGATGCTCAGTGCATTGGGAAAGATCAGCTAGTTATGTAATTAAAGTCCCTTTTAGCGTTTAATTACCTGTAATGATTGTTAATCGCTGGAATGAAATTGTCACTCAGTTGGAAATTGCCAGTTATTGGGAAAAAAATAATTGCTACATTTCGATTTTTCGGACTCTTGAAGTGAATATAATAAAATAATTTCGTCATAATTTCTAAACACCTCAAGTGACTTTGTGCGGTATTGCCAAAATTTAGATATTTCTAGAGATATTGTCTAATTTATAAAGCAGCATTTTAAACAAAAAAATAGTAGTCGCTAAATCTCAAAATAAATTATATATTAATAATCAATAGACACAGTATTAATCATTGCTTTATGAAAATATAATAACAGTTATGTGTAATTATTGGCATGCAAAACATGAACGATGGATTAGTTTTTTTTTCAGTTATTTTCGATTCATTCAAGCTATTTTATTTAAATACAAATATTTTGATTGTAACATTCTGTAAATATCAATTAATATGTGTACATTTTAAATTATGTCTGTCCCAAATTTTATTCCAGGTAGACGGATGTTAAAATGTTTTTTCGGTTACTTTTTGTATCTCTTTTGAGATAAAAATATTCCGAACGTTTTTCTCCAGGTAGTCATAAAATCACAGAATACTAAAAGAGTAGTTTTATATTCAAATATATATTAAAATGTAAGTTCATATCTTATAATATCTACATAAACATCTTTATGTAACCATACGCTACTAAAAATATTCTCTGGGGTTGCAAATTCTGACCCGGTAGCTAGAAAGGTGCATAATCTTTCTCTTTCCCCTACACGATTTCTAAATACGTGCGACAAAGATAGAGTATTTGCGGATAATTTACACGGCCTTAAATGGGCGCCATAAATCTTTTATAGACGGTATGAAACATGCGCCTGCGCAGGCATAGGGAAGATGTGCCGACGTGATAAAAGGTATAACGTTGTTAGCTATTTTTATCCTAAAATACTACCGCATATATCCTGTCTTGATAAATAATAAGCTTTTACAAGGTTTTGCTCCTAGATTTTATGTAGATATTACATGCCTTTAATGACATAATGACAGGGTACATTCTGTTACCACTATTCTTAATTTTTAATATGAAAACAATTTTTAAGTTTTATTCCACAGGGGTAAAGAAGGTAAGACGTGTGTGTTAAAAAATAATCTTAAACTTAATTTCATTTTATTTTAGACAAAGTTGTGACAAATAACTATAAGTTTCAAAAACATATGCAGAATAACAAATTCTCTATAGACATCAATGTATGATCAAAGTTTGACATTTACGATCTTCTAAAAAACAAAAATGCAATAAAAAACGGCGAAGTAGAAAGAGTAAAAACGTTTAATAAATATAAAAGAATCCATCAACGGAACAATCTTAAAACATCACCACGCTTTAAACAAGACTCTCGCAACATCATCGCCTGTCAACTTGTCTTTTCAGAGTCTTAAGCAAAATGAACTAGACAAAGAAATTCAGGCATTTCAATTTTAATTATCATTAAAATTGTTATTTAAGACACAGTTCTCAGAGCGACTCAATTTTCATCAACTTTAAGTTTCTTAAATGTTTCATCGTATTTAATTATAATATCGTTTGTTTGTAAATTGTCTTAAGAATTTTTCGATTCATTTGTTTCTTTCTCTTCAAATACAATCTCAATCTTTCTCTTTTCTCGTTCGTCTTGTTCGAAAGTTGACTTGACAAAAAGATTTTAGCAAAAATTCACCTATCTCTGTCCTGTATCTTTTCTTTAGTCAACGTTTTTTGTGAGAACAAGAGAAAAACATTGATTCTATGAATGTCTGAGATTTAAGTAATAATATAAGGACTCGTCCCCATGATTGAAACAGCAAGTCTGAATAAAACAGACATTCAAACAATAGAATAGCGCTATAAGGATTTCTTTTCAAGTCTTCGAATAAACCCTAAAAACTGAATACGTATTGGAACCCAGACCTATTGTCTCAGACAGATCAAGTAATCTTAAATCTGCATTAAATGAAATTCTAAAAAACAAAGGAAGATGGATGGGTCTATGCATCAATTGTAAAGAACTATTCTATATTGATAACATTTCATTAGGGGTTTTATTTGTGCGTATAAAAACCTTTGATGTTGAATTTCAAAGCGACGTCGAAAGAGAAAATGGAGATATTGATGGTTTAACTCCAGTTTTGCTTCATGGATGACAAGTACAAATTACTTTCAACGCACCGCATGCAAAAGTTCATGACGCATTGTAGCGATTAGATTATCGCCGTACCATCTGTTACATAATTATACAGTGAAGTTGGCTTTGAATGATAAACTGAGAGCGGTGATTGCTATTTATTAACTCGTACATATGTGCTGTGCTTTTAACAATATAACTACAAGTTTATTTTGGTATCAAATTACAAACTTACTCGAAAATAATTATATAGGTACGTGAATGAGTGAAATATGCTAAAGTTAAATGAATAATTTGGGAATAATTAGTGTTCCTAGGTGCTGCTTACTATAAAATAAATACTAATCACATTATTTAAATATTAATATCTTTAGTTGTTTATAGATATATCTTTTAAAGAAATACAAAAGGCACAAGTACAACAATTTGGCATTGTATATTTTACTACTAGCGTCTTACGAATCGAACCATCTTACACCTTTAGAGTTTAAAAAGAATTCAAAACGAGGTCACAGCATTTCACTGTTTCGGATCATTAATTTGACACTTGGCACGTCACTGTACAAAGCGAGACGCCCACAAAACAGCGGGTTAAAGGTTGACCATCTCTAAATGTTCAGAACACTTGGGTAACTTCATTGTTAATGGATTCGTAATGAGTGAATGCACATAAAGAAACAATCATTAACCTACATTTTTCACTACTGTAATGGTTAGCTGACAGTGCATTTTCTTAAGACCAACTGGATTCTTCTCTACTTTCTAATCTTTCTTATGTCTTTTTTAAACCTTTGAAAAAGGTATCAAGAATTTCCTCTAAGTAATTAGGTGTTCCAAATTGACTGGAATATCTTTATGTGTTCATTGTCCTTCACTAATTTATCTTTACTGCGACCAAAATCTAGCATTTCGTATTCTCAGCATTCCGCACCGTTAATTATTTTTATGAAACACCGCAACTTTTACGAGGTTCTTTTATTCTTCGATACCCAATACGAGGGATTTTATGCCGCAGCGCCAGCACCGTTTTTATGAGTCGTTTCGTCTCATCGTCCAGTTATCGATATGTGCAAGTATTAAGTTTAACAACCGGCCTGATTTCCCACTACCTGGACAAAATTATCTAAATATATTCCTTAGATTTCATCGGAAATACTCGGAATACGAAATTGTGTTACATTTTATTAAAAATAATCTTATTATTCAATAATAATAATATCATCTAAACTATGCCATTGAATTTTGCGAATATCGTATTTCAAATAAGTAGAGGATTTATATGCCGATGTAAATCGCCCGATCATTTCGGGACCCAACCAATTTCGTTTATGTAAACTTCGAGCCCCGTCTAACGCGTTCAAGAAAAAACTAGTATGTGTTAAGGAAAGGACGACGGAATATGCGTCCTGAATGCCTAAACCTACGAAACTAAAGGGAATCACTCGAAGAGACTTGAGAAGTCGATCAAAGTGGGATTTGCGCTGAGACCCGTTCCGACCCGAACGAAGAGGGTTACTTAAGTCTTTCAAATTGAAATTTTGTTTTTGTTTATTTAGATTGTCAGGTGAGCTCCCAATCTCGAGCGTAACTGAAACAGCTTTTTCTGCAAAGTTGGACTACGTAAAATGCAAATTTTTTCATTTAATTTAAATTCAGAGGCATTAGTTCGTTTTAAATCAATTTCAATATTGTGTAAGTTTCCTTCAATTCTAAAATTGACTTTATTATTTGCATTTTTACCTCTTCCTTGACATCCCTATTTGTCGATTGATGCCGAAGTTAACCCGTAGCTCCAACCCTAATATGCACGTTGAAATTTCGCTGCACCGACTGTTTCAAGCGGGACTAGACTACATTTGCATAACTATTTTATCTGTATCTTGTTATTCGTTGGGTTGCAAGTTACATGCAATCTTGATAATTAAAGATTTATACGCCTGTCCTAAGGCAAAGCAAACGCTTTTCCAATGAGGTCTCTATTGTAATGGAAAATAGTTATCAGAAACGCAATCGAAGCATGAACTTAATTGGCAAAAAAAAAATCAACTGATATAGCAACGTTTGTTATTGATAGAGATGAAGATGGAAAAGTTACCAAAGGAAAAAATCTTTAGCCATGTATCGAAAATTAGTAAAACCCAGAAGCGCATGGAACTCAAAAATAAATCACAGATAAACATTCGAGTCGACACGTCCCTTTCCCAACTTAACCGATACTAGCACTTAATGTCTGTCGACGGGATGTTTTTTAAACAATCTTCTTCATATATTATGTTAACTAGACAACCATGTGGCACAATGTTTATATTCCATTTAGCATCATATTCTTTTTTTCACTGGCATAAAGTCGAAAGTTGTGGAACAATTGCAATCGGGTCAAATAGTATGGCAAAGTCTTCGTGACTTCGGTAGACTGGGTATTGTTCCATTGTGGTTTCTATTCCCTCGGGTTAAGAATTATAAACGGATTAACGATGAACTGGTTGGTTTTGTAAATCGGAAAATAGACGTCGGTCTTTGTTTGCTCCGAACAGATGAGAAGCAGCCGAACAAAACAGTTTGGGTGTTAACGTTTCCAAACAACAATTTTTGGTTCGTTAATCCATCATCAGTTTATCTGTTTAGAGATTTATGAAACATTCTATTTATCTTGAATTAATGAACTTAGCTATTATTTGATTAGTACAACACGGCTGAGATATATGAAGATGAGTTTATAAAAACTGTGTCAGTAATTCTGGTGACAAGTTCTTCTAATTGCAAAAGCAATTAGTATCATTAATAGAACTTAAACTATAGTCTCGTGAAAGTAAACTTCTCAATGATAATAAAAGTGGAAAACGCTAGTAGTAGCAATTAAAATAACAGCCATTTTAAAGACCACTTGTAAAACAGAAAAATAGTACTTCAGCAATTAAAACTTTTGACACAAATACAAACAGGACGTAAAGACGAAGTTGTAATAGGTGAGCAAACTTAATTTTATATTCGGCCGTTATACGCAAGTAGGTACAGAAATTGTCACAGAAATTCCATTTTCGAATAAAATCCCTTTCAATGCCGAGTACATTACTTTTTCACAGCATTTCCCCTTTTCCCTCAACTTTTTTGGATGGAAAAGGCTCTGAAAGGGACCACTTGAAAAAAGTATGAAATAACGCGGTATCCTACCGGAAGTCTGGTGCCGGAAGTCACTAGGCTTCCCGGATGTGCTAGAGGGCTCTCGGAGGCCCGAAATTGTATTTAATCGTACATGCGACCTCTGCGAAGAAAGTGTATCGAAACAATCCTGTGGGAATTATTTATAATTAAGACCTTTTCATTTTTGGGGCAAGACCGTAATTTAGCAGGATAATGGGGTAATTTCTGAATATGTATAAAGATGTTCATATAAAAATGAGCTAACTCGACCTACATTTGCTATCGTGTTCCTCACTCGATACGAAGTAATTGTGATTTCTTGTAATACAGCGAAATGGAAACATATCTATATGATATTACTAAGATGTTGTGCAATTGTATGGATTACATCAGTTTTAATGAAAGCATGCTAACAATGATCACACACAATTTTGCTAAAATATAAGCTGTCATGGTCTCAAACTAAATTGGATGGCATTTGTTTTAAGGTCCTACACAAACAAAATAGCAGAAAGTGTGGCTTCGTTACTACCGTTTTGTGAGAGCCTATCTCTGAAACGACCACGGCCACTGTAAAGAACTTATTTCCCTAAAGGGCAAGTAGAATTATGCTCCGTACTTAGGAATATTAAGCTCAGTATACATGTACGTAGTCGCAAAAAATAAGACCGCTACTGTCGGAGTTTGAATGAAAATTTTGCGGGCACCGAAATAGTTGTGCGAAATGATAGTACTTTCTGTATTATGTTTGCAACTAGTGCTCGCTTATTCCGTACCGTAAAAGTTTCTGAATGTAAATTGTAATGGAGTGCAGATATAACCACAATAAAATAATTTCTGATGAGGTATTTCTGTTCTGTATTTCTCCTGAGTGAAATTACGATTCAAGTATTATATATACAATCGATTCAATAAACAATAAAGAAGTTTCACATGAGATCATAACAAAACAGTAAATAAGTATTTTCCTCCGCATGAAGTATAATAAATCTTATAAATAAAACGTCGTAATAAGGTTGAAAAACGGCTCAGCGAAACTAACCTAATTTGTCGCCAATAACAGCCAAACCTAATGTAACGTGAAAGCAATAAAACTCAACTGAAATAAAAATCCGTACAGATCCGAAATATGCCGAGTTCGGTGGGTTCGGCTTATTTATTATTTTTGTTTACAACCGTGTCAAAAGCACGGCACGACGATCTATCAGCGCGCGCTGGCGGCCGGCCAAGGAAACTATTTCGAACTATTCAGGCGACCGTTAATAGTTTTACTGTTGTTGCTCCGCGAGTGTGTCCCCTGCTTTGTAATTAATATGCTGGAAGTTGAAGGAAACGACGCGACTTTGAAACGTATTAAAAATAGGAGTGACATAACTTTTTTTTTTGCTTTTCGTTGTTATTTGTTCACGTGACGTTTGTGACATCTGTCCATTAGCTATGATACGTGTATGATTCAATACTACAGGATGTTAAATGTTTTATTATACGGCGGTGATATATGTCTCTATTAAAATTCATTTTGATGAAAATATATTATTTTTAGGCGATAAATTAGACGGACGTTTTCATTATTTATGACGAATATGTTTTCATTAGCTTTTTTTTGAATTATGATATGAAATATGAGGAAAATGTAATTTAATCCTGCTGTTTTTGTGACATTATGTTATTAATTTTTATTTGAATATTTTTCTCATCTGATATTTTTTATGGAAATATACCTCTAAGTCAAGGTGATTTTTGGTGTGGTGATGATGATGAACAAGTCAGTTTAGATACTAGCATTAGGTATTTAAACTTCGTATTCTACAATTCGTACTGACTTTAATTTTTATTGTAACTCTCGTACTGTAAAAGAACATCACTTAGGTTTTTAGAAATACCCCATAATACATTTTTTACTAATCCATTCAATTATCAAATTAGGTAGGATTACTTGCTCTAAATAGAAAAAATTAAAGTGACTTTATCTTAGTCACGTTTCATATCAATTTGAATGATGTTGGTACGGAACCTTCAGTTGTTTAGCAAAGATCAACCTTTACCGTTTTTATTTAGAAAAACCATAATTGAGTACAAATACTAAATAAATATTCCAGCGAGAGTGACAATAAAGAAATTTCTATTTATCTACGGTATTTCATAGAAAAAACGACGTATTTTTAAACCGGTTCGTGAGTTTTTTTTAACACTCATCATCCAATAGAATTATCAGTAATGAGTGGGGTGAATGACCTGAGGAGAGTGAATTTTGCAACCGCAGTAGTGTAAGAGTGCCTCTTGTGTTAGGGCTGGCATTTAGTTTTGTATGTAAATATTATTTTAAAAAGGGTTATTAGTAGGAATTGTGAAAATTCGTGACGTTATTTTTGTTAAGTTTACTGTTTTTAGAATTAGCTGGAATAAAATAAAATAAACTGGTATAGAAATAACTTATTTTTAGAAGTCTTTTATAAGTTTAGTATTCGTTTTGAAAGAATTAATTCAAATTTATAAATTTAGAAAATTTTCAACGCAGAATATACAGGCGTAATTCTCTGATATCCCTATAAAATTTCTCTATCAACCGATGCTTATATTACAAAATTTGTTGAACAGAAATGATTGTTACAAATCTTTAAAAATGAATTCTAACAAAAAAAAATAATAGAACACAAAACAAAAACAATTCAATACAGAAAACAAACAGAAAAAGGTTTCGATTATATTTGAGCACGTCTACCCAATCCGGGGTACACCAAAATATAATCTGCAAAATGTACGTTAAGTAGAACAAACAAACCGTAAACGAGATTAAAACGCAATCAACACAGAAAATTTCCCCAATCTAATCCAGTCCACAGCATCCACGCACTTTAAGTGAAAAATCTCCGCACGTAACGAGATAATACGAAATGTTATACTACTTTCAACTTTTATAGTGAAGTTAATGCTGATCTTCAAACAGATTTTAAGAAATTTTTAAAAAGTATGAAAGCTAACGTAGAAGGTCTTAGAAAAAAATGGGATTTTATGAATTTAAGTGGACTGAAATTGAAAGCTTTATAAATGAAGTAGTTCATAACTCTGCCATATTAAAAGAAAGACAAGACAACTGGGGAATGGGTCTTTACTGCGTCTCTGTTATTAATCAGTCTATTGTTATTTATCTTATAATTAGTGCACGTTAATTATAATAATTATCGATTCCACAATACCATTCCGTATTTGACCGTTATCCCAAAAAGTGAAAAGGTACCTTACGCAAAATTTGCAAAAGATTCGAGAACATTTTAAATAATCTTCTTCCATACATGTTGTACACCTATCTATTGCCGTTAACCTAATTGACATGTTAAGTGATATTTAAAACGTTTTGGCAACGAAGTCAATTTCTCCATTAAGGCTGTCAACCCTAGTCGTGTATTGGAGTGCTTTCATCGACTCTTTCGAATCGCTTAGGCTTACGTCCCCTCCTGTGCCTGAAGTGTGTGATGTTTCGTTTGTACATCTATATCTTAAAGGAAAACTTATGGCTTCACTCCTACTGTTTTTATTAGTTGGTTCCGGCCATTTAGACTCGCTTAGGGCGATTTGGCGCCGTATTCCTGCGGAAGTCGTCATATATGACGTTTCTACCATTTGACCATTTCAGTAATTTTATCAATTATCAAATGATTTGGTCGTCTACGCTCGAGGAACCTTAACTTTTTGTGATTCAAAATTAAAGAAAGATAAGTTAAAATTTTAGAATAACAATCACATTTTTTAGATTTATTGCGGGGGAAAAAAATAAAGAGATAATACACGTGACAAAACATGCTTCGCTACTGATAAAGATGTGCCTTATCTCGAAGGGTGAAGGGGAGGCGTGACCACTTCAGCAAATTGCTTTGTCCCTTCACAATGACGCGCATTGTTGACGTATTCGATTCTTTCTGAACAATAAAACACGAGACTTTCCTACATTTAACCTATAGGATAGAAGATCAATACTGAATGTATTGGATGCCTTTTTGTCCACTTTTAAAGTTAGGACCAACTTTTGAAAAGATTTTACTAAAATCAACAATAATGGTCCAGGAATTAAAGTTACAGAGCCTACTATTTGGGACTTTATAGAACGTATTAGAGAAATATCTCGTAGCCGTAAATATAGGAGTAATAAGTTTAAAAATCAATATTTACTTTAAAGACGAAGAAGAGCGTAGTTTAGTCGGTAATGGCGCCGATAAAACCTTAAAAATTCTCTCAAATATTAGCGTCGAAAAGTGTCGGAGTCGATCGAGCTGCTTTTAGTAAACTAGCACATTCTGTATCTAATGGCAAATGCTGAGACGAGACCCGTGATCTCTTTATTTAATATTTACTTACGTTTTGACATGGGTCTAATTGACTTTTTTCCCCATTTAAATGTCACAGGCTTTCAGCTCCTCGCCGTTAGTCAATTAATGTTTTTAAGGACAATGTTTTCAATAATCGTTTTTTTAACGTTTTAAGGGCGGTAACAGAATATTATTTGCACTTAAAAAACATAACTAAAAAATAGAAGGTCTTAAATTAATGAGTATTTCAAAGTCGAGTGGTAGCCTCTCGTTGAAGCAAAATAATTCTTGAAAAACGACGATTTAAAAGTTCTTATTCAAGTACGCTTTCACATACTTGAATAAAGTATTTTGCTTGATTTGAGTATATGAAAGAAACATTTTAAAAGCAACTTCTTTCAAATATTAAACATTTGCAATATTTGTCATATACCTATGAGACTAAGCTCACAACAATAACAATAATTTTATTTATCGATATAATGTATTACGTAAAGCTGACAGCATAGTATTATAATAAAATACCTATACTTGCTAATTCAACAAAATAATTTCTAAATTGAAAAATATTTTGGTCACCAAATACCTATATAATATGCACAAATGATCTGCTTTTTTTGCACCAATTTTTACAATTCCTAAAACGTTATTTTCGAAGTGCAGTAGATAAAATCAGTGGCCAAAGGTGGAGTGCCTTAAACGAATTCTCTCGATTTTCGAAGCCAGGCATGCCTGCCGAGGAACAGACGTAATCCCCAATCTCCCAAGTAAACACAGTTGTTTGCAATCCACTCAAGTGTTCTGATACCTGACCCTAGGTTTTCCCTGTAAATTTTCCCAATCTTGCCAAGATTACTTCATAAAGTTAATTAACCTTTATCATTTCTTGTTTCGTCAAACTTACTTAATTATTAAAACTTTTACTATTAGACATAAATTATTTCGAAAAAGTTTTTGAATTAGATTTTTTTGTATTAAATTATTTGGTGAAACTTTTCTTGTTATTATCTAATATTATATTTTGAAAAAAAACTTTATATGTAGGCTAAAATGGTGAATATTTTCTTAACAGCACTAATTTCTTTTATTTATTTTCAGGTAATTTCAAATTATAACGTTTGATGGCATACACTCTCAACATCCTGGTACGTAAAAAAACATTTAGATATCAAATAACAACCACATTAAAACACGAAATGTTATATCAATTAATTTACAACGTTAAATCCGTCAAAGTCATTACCTTGTAGTCAGCCGACCATGCAAACTGACAATAACGTTAGAATCATATGTGTCCTACAATAATGAGACGTAATGTGTCTATTAGTGCGCAGGAGTTTCACACGAGACTAAATTAAAAAACCATCAGAAACGTATTACAATTCACACCTTACCACCCGTGCGTTAGATATCCAACCTGCCAGATAAACTCCAACCATATTTAGTATGATCTATAGTCACAAATGCTTTAAACATATTTCTCTCTATAATCTAGTAGGTATACAACTTTCAATTTAATGTCGATAGCAATAAAGTTGATATCAGATAAACTCAGCTTGCCGGAAACGTCCAGGTTGAGGCTTTAAAACCGGTTTTTTGTATTGCATTAAGTTCAAAGAAGAGATTAAGGTTTGTTTTATAGGATTTCGTTTCCACCGGGATAGTTCTGGACTTAAACGTTGTTCGCTGTTAATCTTTCTAATACTTAGAACGTCTTTAGATTAAATTTAATCGTTTAATGGTTTATTAATTTAATCACATAATTTTATAGTCTATTTTAATCCTAACTTTTGTGTTGCGCAAGGATGTCTTCTGGAACCCTTATTAAATCTATATCATAACAACAATGAATGCTTAATCAGAAGTATTTTGCTTCTAAAATATAATAAAATACTACTTAACATAACAAATATATTCGTTCCGAAGTAATTCAAGTCCAGTCAGGAAAGTTGGCAGGGTCGCGATGTTACTTCGCTTTATTCATCACGTACTTACAGCTTTATTTGGTTTTGTGACAATGTATAAAAGAATTACACGTTCTGTTACTTTTTCGTCGAAGTATCTATTTTGTATCGTGTTTCTTAATACTCACGTAACATTTTTCGTTTATTATTCAATGTTGTGATCATGATGTTTGTATATTTTAATTTTATTCCATTTAATTTTAAAATTTGGCTATCATAAAATGATGAAAGTCTGTTTGCTTAATGCTTTTATACCTAAGAATACTTAAATATATTAATTATATCAGCTTTATCTAAAGTAATGGAAATCAGAAACATATTTACATTAGCATTATATTAATATCTTAATATATTAACATAATCAAGACATAAAATATTAATTTCAATAGTTTTAAAATTATTAACGTGTTTGAGTAAAGCTCAATCGGCAAAAAATCTTTCGATTAATTGTTATTGACTCCGATTTTTGTAACCTTTTAATATATAAATAATGTTTGTGGCCACACTAAAATTGCTTTACTAATTTTTACATTTTTAGGTTTGTTTGGTAGTATTATTATAATAATTTGGTAGGTACACGAGAAGTCATCGTTACAATATATTTTATACCGCTAGGTAATTTGGATATCCTTCGTTCCATCAATTCGTTTTTTCTATTGCACATTATTTATTTATTATTACATATTATAAATCAGAAGAAAGTTTGCCGAGTCAGCTCGTATCTTTCTAAGCTTGTCATAGTTGTCCATGTTTACAAGATTGTATGTTCTGTTATCTTTTGTTAGTTTTACCAAAATTACATCCCGGATCTGAGTTTACGTTCGTATGAACCCTGAATTCATACGACCTACTTGAGCATGCTACAACTTACTTTGTACTCTCCTTCGCGTTACGATCATTATTATGTGCGCTTTATGGGACATTCTGCAAAACCTTGTTACTGTACAGTTTATCTGCTTTATATCACTGTTTTGAAGTTTTAACTTTAACTATTTAGTTATAATGTATGCATTGTCTTCTCTTGTGTATTTGGATTTCGAATGTTATATTCCGTATACATATTTCTATTGCAAATAGCTTAAAATAATGAATCGCTTTATAATATAAAATAGTTTTCTGCATATTAAACATGATACGAAAATGACAAGGGTGAGAGGGTCAATATCTTTATCTGTCGCGTCAAAAAACTTTTAAAGTAAATAACTTTAAAAGTTTTTACCTAACCTAAAAAGAACCTAACTTAAAAAGAAGCTAATGTCATAAGCACTTTATAAACATTTTAATCAAAACTTTAATAAGGTTCTTTATTCTACAACAATGATTTGAATATCAAGGAATGCTTTCTTTTCGTCTCCATTTAAATCCGTAACATTGTTAGCTCTTATCTCAGTAAAGACAATATCATTCCGTTCTCTCGCGTTTACGACATTTTCTAAATATATTGTAATAAATTTCGTTTCCTTATCATTTACTTCATGGCCTGTGACTATATTCAGCGAATTAACATCAAAAAAGCGTAAAACATCAGGTTCGAAGTCCGTACTAAAAGCTTGTCCACATTTACATCCACTAATGCGTTATTAAGATATATTATGTTTTTTGTCTTTCGTTTTAAAGTGATGTTTTTATCTT
The DNA here is from genome assembly GCA_018235645.1 of Junonia grisea. Classification (NCBI taxonomy): domain Eukaryota; kingdom Metazoa; phylum Arthropoda; class Insecta; order Lepidoptera; family Nymphalidae; genus Junonia; species Junonia grisea. The sequence goes on along the minus strand of DVXP01000071.1, from coordinate 11,134 downwards.
TGACGTGTAACGTTTCTTTGGTGACTGTTTGTTTAAAGAATTTAGGGTACATTTTTAATGCCGTGTAGTTTAAAAATATGTAATTAAAAATAATAATTGAATAGTGGTTCGTTATTATACGTTATTTGAAAACTCGACTTAAAATTAATAAATAATACATAATGAATTTATCCATATTACTAATTGTTATTATATGTATGTATAGTATCTACTTGTTTGCGTTAAAAGCGACACAAATAACTTACAATTGAAAATTTTATCTTTAAATTCAGTCGGACACTACAGGAATTGACAGACAGGAATCTATGAAACCAGTCGTGAGCAGGTGCAAGTTCTGTGTTACATATTACTTTATTCTCTTTTACCCTTGTAGAAGTAAAACATTTCATATAAATACAATCAATGTCTTAACTTAACAGCTGACTCGTTATTTAAGTCTAATGTAATTCTGAGCTCATAATTAAGATGCGATTTACAATTTAGATGTCATTTAACTTGATTTTGTAGATATTTCGCGGGGGCTATATTGTAAAATAGTCTTGTGTTATTACGATGTGTAAGCTATGATAATGTAAAACTTCATCAAAATAATCTCAATGATTTTGCAGGAAAGAATTGCAAATAATCATTCGTTCTCGCAAACTTTCGCATTTATAATAATAACACACAAGTAGTACTAATGGATTACACTTCATTTCACCACCACCATATTATGTAAATTACAAACTTTAAAAGCATCTTGGCCTTAAGCAAGTCGCAAAAAGCTGATAAGCAAATCTAAAATTGGAAATACATCATTGTAATAAGAGATAAGAATTATCATTAAACAAATGTTTTTTCTTCGAAGTGTTAGGTCAATTTTTTGCCCATTTAACTAAGTAGGTATGACTCCTGGAGCCATGTTTTGCCCTGTCAATTTCAGACAGTCAGTGGTCGCGTGACATACCTTTTACATACAAACAGGTCGTCAAGTGATCGCTGACTGGCTGGAATTAAGAGAATACGGACCCTGAGCTTTACATGTGTCAGTCGTTGAATAGAATTCTTGAAACATAGAACAACAATTCTTGCCTATATTAGAAGCTTGGCAGAGATGATAGATTTAATCAGACTCATTTGCTACTTCATCCGAAGAACACTTGTCTGTAGACTGAGGTCACTCATTGTTTGCTGATGATACTAGACCTATGATCTCAATAACTTTCCAAGTTTTAGATCGAAATACTTATAGCCGTTCTTTTACAAGTGTTTGAGCTAATTCAATATTTAGTTCCGAGGTTGTAGTAATCGAATTTGAAGTAGGTATACGGGAGAAATTATCCGTATCTTTGCTGTACGGTGCTACTATCAGCGGGTAATAATTATTCGCTAATGTTACTTATTATAATAAAATGTTTAGTACAGATAAAATGTTTTGTATGTTGCACCTATAATAGTATGGACATTTTAAGCTAAAAAACGTCTAATGTAAATATAAGAGTAGTTTAAGTAGTGTTTAATTGTGATTGAATACATAGTATTGTTTTTAAAATGCGATTTATTCGCTCTTTAAAATAAACAAATCGTCAGCAATTCTTTACCGTGATTATTAAAATCTATATGTAATTGTCCTTAAAAAGCCTTAAGAGGAATTAGCAATTAATTTAATAATAAATTAAAGACTTAAAAAAATAATTATAGGACTTTAAGTATTATACATATTACATTCCGAATTCCCAAAATACCAACGAGTACTATTCATCATAATTATTATTCGCCCTTAATATCTATGTCAGTCAAGCTGTATTTGATATTGTGTTGATGTTGAAATGTGTGAAACGAAAAAGTAGTACAAGACCTTGTGTAGATAAAGCATGTCTTAAGAAAGATGAAAGCCTCACTAAGACAATACGTTCAGACAGGCGTTTTCATTTTCCTTTCTATAAAACTTGGTATAAGTTTGGAGTGCCATAGACTTCATGAGATGTGGGTTATTTGTTTGAACGAAATTTTCTCTAATCATATTACAGATATAGGTGCTAATAAAATAAATAAAATGCTTCAGTCTACGTATAAGTGATTATTGGATGTATTTTATTTTGATGCGAGATAGAAATATCACATTTTTTTTCAAAATATAAAAAAGTCTAAGAAAAAGTATTAATTAGTTTCATACATACATCAACTATTACATACATTCGCTTAAAACAATTTCCTCCTATCAACACATTTGTGTAATTAAAAAAAATATACATTTTAATATTTATTCCTTAGCTTTCCGCTAACAATCAGACGGGTCTCGTAAGAAAAATTTTAAGTGTTCACGAATAAAGTAGGAAACTGCTAAGTGTTGCCATAAATCACGTAGAAAAACAGCTCGGCCGCCATTTTGCTTTAATTCAATGCGGGCTTTTACTAACTACCTACATTCTACGGATAACTAGAAAAAATGTTGCGATTAAAACTATTACAATTTTGTTATTCGTATGGGATTGTAATCCTCGTTTTAAACTGATTCTTTCTTTTTTTTTAAATAAATTATGTAACTATTTACGTCACATATCTCAAAATTACAAATCAACTTAGAAACCTATGAAAAGCTCGTTAAAATACACTACCATATATCTTAAAAACACAAAAGACACAAATCGAACAAAACACTATTTCAAAGCACAATTTTAAACCAAAAAAAGAATCACTTACAAATTAAACAAACACCGTTTTAAGCACAATAAAATTCAAACCTAAAAAACGGTGGACAGATAAAACACATTACCTAGGAACCAGTACATAATGTATTCAGCTTCGCTAGTCCCTAAGGAGCTATGGGATACTATAATTGAATGCAAGATCTGCGGAATTCTCACTTGGCTAGTGTTAAAAGAAAAGGCCAACACGCAATGTTCTAGCGCGAAATGATTTAAATCTATTGCATTTTGTACTTACATTCGAATGTTTTCACGTTAGGTTTTATTTATTTTAATTAGTATTACATTGTTGTGATATAAAGTTTATTTTTGTCCGTTTTAAACTATTTCACGATTCGTTCTGTGAGTATTACATTTATTTGTTTTGCCTCCTTTTTGAAAAAAGAAGAAAGAAAGAAGAAGAAGGAAGAACTTTAATGATATAAAATGAACGCAATTACTTTGTATTTGTAAATAATTGTAATAATTGTACGTTTTACGACCTGGGTCCTCTTAGTTCAGCCATTACAAGAGATAATAAAATAGATTTAACACATAGTATCAAAGAGAAAATGTATTTTAAAAGTGTGAACTTAATCGATAACCTTAATTAACTTTCGTTATCAACGTTTTAATATATTATTTTTAAAACTTGATAAAACGTAAAGATACCCGTTGATTAAAATATGTAAATTATTTTGTTTTTGCTCAAAGAGAACCTATAAAATGAAAACTTTTTTAATTTCGTTACTAAAATTACGCAATAATGTTCCAGGGTCTGATTTTTATTGTATCCTAAAGTGCTGCTGTACCTTTTAAACTTTGTATGTTTAGGAAAATAAATTGTCCGTAATAGTTCTTCTTTTAGAATATTTATTTTTCAGAGAAATCTTTTTTAGCAATTGATTTGTTGGTAGAACCTTTGGTACATCATATATTTCAGCTTGCTATTTATATGGAAACGATCTACATGTATCCCCTCTGCCGCTGCAAAAATATTATATTAATAGCAGCAAAGACAATTTAAAATAAAAATATAAAGAGAAAAAGGCAAATTTTTATTTATAATCATAATCTTTTTCATCTGAGACGATTAAAGTAAAAGATATTTTCTCAATATAATTACCAAAAAATCATTTTATGTTACACGAATAATCGGCTTATATTATCACATTTAATATTATTAAAGGCTCAAGGGAAATCGTTCTTTACTGTATTCGTGGAAAATTAAATTTTGATAACCATTTCGTTCTTATGGTCTAAGAATTTATGTTGTTTATTTAGGCGTATGTTTTTAGCGTGGGACGTTGTATTGTGAAATTAAGTGGTGTGAGCTAGCTAGCACTTGCACTACATTTCATAACAATAATATTGTAACAATATTTAATTATAACTGTAATACATGAAATTATATCAATATATGATATCATATCAATATTCCTATATTTCGATAAAAACCTTTTTCGTTTCCGAATCCAATTTCATTACCTAAATCTAATTTATTTAGGCGTAACATAATTTTTTCTTATAATTAGACTTCGGAAACATAATAACATTCTGCTACTCCCATTTAGCTATCGAGGGAAGCTGAGGATCCTTCTAATAGATGGTAAGAAGAAGGCCGCGAGACTTGTAAAAGTATATAATAGCAATCAATAGTCAATCACCACATGGCAAGCCATAGCTTTGAACTACGAAGTGCGAAACACAATTAATAGTTATGTACTCTCACCCCGGAACTGATTAAGGAGATAGAGAAAATAGCCGGCCCTAAATCAGCAGGAAAAAATGCTTATTGGGAAACTTTTCATGGCCACAGTTCCCTGAAACAACATTAGAAAAGGTTAAGGGTTAGTAAGTATGGTGAGAGCGGAAGCGGGTCCTAAAGCGGATAAGATACAATTAGAAGAAGTTCGAACAAAATTGCACTTGTTCGAAATAATTCTAATCGGACTGAGCGGAGTCATAACACGATTAGTGTGGTTTAATTCGATCTTATGAGATTTTGGGTTGCTCAATTTATGTACAAATGTGACTTTATGAAGTAGATCTAAAACAAAAAAATAATAATAAAACACTATCACCTAAAGAAGCAACAGTTTCGATTTTTGAAGAAATCGACATACCAGTCGATCGATATTCTTGACTTTCATCAAATCCCTTAATCATTCCCACATTCAGAAAGAAACAACACAGATTATACGGAGCGGATAAAAACAAAACAATCTACCACTGCTAGTATCATAGCTATACGTCGTCAAAACATTAGAAGACTATAACAGTGCCAGTGGAGGTTAAGAATCTTAAGCGGCGGGTCAAAAAGCGACCGCGCTCGCTCATTAGCGTGCAATGGGGTTAATAGTGTAGCCTCGAGTTTTACGCCGGGTTTCCCCATGGGTGCCACGGTCTTCTTTCTCTTCGTTTTCGCTTAATCGTTTGTGGGTTTCGGCTATTTGTATTACAAGTAAAGGCTAAGTTATAAATAGCCCAAAACTAACCGTTAAGTCCAATCAATGTTCTTTTATGACGTAATTGGTATGATTTGTATGTAATTTATCAGACGTATCAATCAGGGGTTCAAGCCCTGGCTAGCACCCCTAAATTTTCAAGTGCTAAATTTGTTCTTAAATTCTTCTCGTGCTCAACGTTGAAAAGTGTCGTGATGAAACCCGCATGTGCAAAAAGAAATTTTTACACATGTATATCCGCCAATCCACAGTGAAGCAGCGTGGGGGGATAAAGCTCCGTTACTGTCTCCGTAATAGGAGAACAGGTCTTTGCCCAGCACTGGGATATGTACACTATACAGGCTGTTACTCACATCTAATTTTACAAAAAAATATATCAAATGTATCAAAACATTGGAATAATTTAAAAGATCAGATTCAAGACGATTTGTTAAAGTCGTAAAGGAGTATATAAAATGGGTAAATAATTAAGTCAATAGACAATAAATCAAAGACTGAAACAGCTGTGTTTATAGTATCTTGATTAACAGTAAAAATGAGATGCTAAACTTGCTTTATTGGATAACTATAAAATAACCTTTACAATGTCGATACAAATCTCGATATACTTTTTAAAGAATCGTGAATACCAGATGTAATACAGATAAGCAATCTTCACTAATATCAGATATTGTAACTTCCAATATCTTCATACAAAAATACGATTTTTTGGCTACAATGCTTACGTAATGAAGCTGCGATGTACTAGAAACGAAACAAATTGTTCTTTTATTATTTATCATAATATTTCTTTTAACTATACTGATAATTAATTCAATATCATTTGTTAATGTTGAATTTAAACGAACCCTGACATAATTAATGGTTTTTGAATCAAACGAAGAAACGATATCGATGTTTTTTAAATGTTCTTATTTGTAAAAACTTTGATTTATTAAGTCTCTGAATATTATTACGGATTCTGTAATTTAATACAATACTGATGTTGTCTTTGAAACAGAATATTTTTAATGTTCTTGAACTATAATGGCGACGTTCTTAGATGTATGGTGAATATTTTCATTTTTCAAACGATAAAATATGATTATAAGATTAGAAATAAATTTTTCTGTATTTTATAAAAGAGGTACTTCTATCATCATTACCATAACAGGATATTCATAAAATGCGGGCAAAGAACTTCAAATATAACAATAGAAGCACAAAAAGTTGCCCGAAAGATTACCTAACTGAGATACCAACTTTTTATTAATTTCAAAGTAATTAGCTCAGCAAAGATAACACATTTAAGTTTAGCTGGTTCAATTAAACAATTATTTCGGTAAGCCGAAGCACACACAACTAAGACAAAAGCAACTGTAGCGCTGTTAGTTGCAAAGCTGGTTAACGTTACCCCTCGTTGGAAATTTAGCAACTAATCGCCCTAAAGTTTTACCACTTCTAGAAACGTCCGCGCGGTCGGACTTTTGAGTTAGAACGTAAGTAATGATCGTTGTTTTTTCGGTTCAACTGCGGTTTTCAACGGGAGTTAGATCTTCGAAGGGGTTAATTTGGGAAGTGAGGAAAGTTACTAATGAACGAAAAAATGCTTCGGTCTTTTATTAAATTTGCTGATACTTATGTTGTTTTATGAGTTTAGGACGAAAATTTAATTGAAACGGATCACTTTACTAACAATCAATTAAAAGAAAATAAAGTAAAATAACTCAGAACATCAATGCAAAAATGCAATAAAACAGCTAAATTACGTGCAGATAAACGGATACAGAAAACAATACTTTAAAACGTTGGATTGTTTGAAAAAGTAACTCGCGTCTAAAAAGCATTAGAGTTTAAATAGTTAAAGTACGTCGTACGTAGCACAAACATTCTTGTTCGCAAAGAATCTTCGTGTAAGCCTAGCCAAGGTAATAGGATTTGCCTAAGCTCATTATCTGTAACCACGCTTGTAGTTTCAAGCTACAAGTGACTATATACCTATTGCTTTGTGTTCTCGTCGATTTTTGTTTTATTTATTTCATTACATTTACGAGATTTCTAGTGTGCGTATTCAAATAACTTAATCCTATTATTTTTTTTCTTCACTTCTTCAGTCGTATCGATTTGATTTGATTTTTCTGTTCGCTGAATTCTGTTTTGTACTTGTATTGTAAATGTTTTCAAATAATATTTTAGAAATGGAAAATTAGTTTTTTTATTTGAATTGGAAATTATAGCTACTTTGCTAGTTATATAGACTGAAGGCATTGAAATACATTTCTCTTGTATTTTAATTATAACTTCTATAAAAGCTTTACTGCTCAATAAAATGTTTATTTCTAGTGCTTAGTTGAAAATAACTTTCGTGACAGAGTTTAAACAACTCATTAACGTTATGAAAGGTCACCCTGATCACTCAATTGTGTTAAAGTAATTCGTCGTAAAATTTGCTTCAATGCGAATTGAAAACACGATTACGTAATGGTTTATTAAGAACTTTCGTATTTTGAGTCCATGGCAGAAATTTCCATAAATTTATGCGATAGAAGATACCTTAACTTCAAAAGTGCTATATTATCTGAGGTCTAATTATGCTCAAAATAATCCCTATCTGTTTTAGTGTGTTTTTGTCAGTTGGTTTTAGAGGATGAATGCATATAATTTTATTAGTGCAGATACCGTTGTCGTGGATCAAACCCAACTTGAAAGTGATCAAATAAAAAGTCAACCTAATATTAAAATCAGACGATAAAATTTTTCATTTCCAATATAATTAAAATCTATACATTCTGATAATTAACGCCGCCTTCAGAAACTTTTGATTGATTGATTGAGTGTTAACAGTGTTGAAATTACTTTCAGTCGACTAATTAGGGAAAGACCTCGATGAATAATTAAATAACTAATTTTACGGCACTCCGGAAGATACTTTGGATCAATTCTATCGTAATCCTATGCCCTTGATAAATAAACATTTTTATTACGATATAAAATCGAGTAACAAAACTTGTTTTACTATCGCATTCATCTTTGGCAAAGGACATTGGCTCCTTTCCAGGGTATATAAAATACGTCATTTTAATACTAATACATTTAGAGGATTAAAATGATAAACGATCCACCGAGAAAATTGTATGCAAAATTTATTTTTCAATTTCCTTAGCTCATTTAAAATTGCATTTTAAATTCTGTATTAGTTTTGCATGCGGTTTAATGTTCGGGTTTTCAAGAATTAAAAACCTCTTCTGCTGTAATTTTTTCGGCTACTGAATCTAATTATGGAGTTGAGATTGTTTTCAATGGAAGTTCCCGAACGGGCGATTCTTAATACTCAAGTGAATTCAGTGCATTGTTTCAAATCTTTTTAACTAAGAGGATTCGTCTCAAAGCCCAGACTTTAACACTTCAATTGGTAGTTATAATGAGAAGCTTTCCCCAAGTTTTTAATGAATCGTTAAAAATATTCGATATTTTTTTTTATTTCTTCAACTATTGAAAATACTCATTAAATTTCTCCAACAATCTTTTGTCTTATCGAATATAATTAGTTACTATTGAAACGACTGTTATCGGTACTCATTGTTTCTCTGTTTGAAGGTTCCTCATTATTTCGTGCTTACGTCTTCTCGATATTAATGAAATTCATTTGTTCACTTCGATTTTCGTAAGAGTATTCCAATGAAGATGGAAATTTATTGAAAAACAAGACAAATCTTGACTGGCTTTCTCTATGGCAATCAAGGCAAACGAACGTGTGACACATAGACATCTATTGACATATTTTGATTGTGTATGCTTTAAATTTTCGAGCTATTCTAAAATCTAGACATTGATTGTTAGGATATGGCAACACCAAATCGTTTTAACGCCATTTTGATTTAATTATTAAATGCTAAAAATCTTTGTCTTCAAAACGTAGATAAAATCGACCCATCAGATTTTTATGCCATCGTAATTCTTGATGAATATTTATTGATAATAAAATACTTTCGTTTACCAAAACACATGAACATTTCTCTTTTAATTATTGAGATTAATACTAACTAAAAAGAATTGCATCGAGTATTAACCGTGATCGCGTTGAAGCGAGCGAAAAAACCAATCCAGTGCTATAAAACGCATTTGTGGCTAACCGCCTGATTCTCTCTAATACGGTTTTAATTTTCATAAAAGCTCTACGGTTTTTCTATAGAAGGTCGCCACCTGTTACTATAAAATTAAATGATTGGACTGCAACGTCGTATAGTTTTTCAACATTTGAAATTGGAACGTTATCTTTTAAAGCGTTTGGTGCTATTTCGTTCGTCACAGCTAAAGAATATGTTGATATGGGACCTTTTTTTTTCTTTATTTTTTTACGTGCGCTCGCCCTGGCAGGAAGCGTAGTGGCGCGGTCGTTCAGAAGTGTTTACATGTTTGTGCCTCGGCTGTTTGGTTTGGTTCTTTGACTGCGTTTTAGGCTGCATGCGGTTTTGGCGCGAACCGGCCGGATGTAGGTTTTTTGTTGCGTGCTTTTAGTGCAAATCAAATATTAGCTAGTTTAACGAATAAGCTTTTTAATTTTTGAAAATATTCTATTTGTACTTATTAATTTTTTGACAGATTTAGAATCTAAAAATAGTTCAATTTACTTATAAATAATATAAAAATTAATTTAATTGCTTATAGAATTTAACAAAGAAAATCTATTTTCAAACAAAGGAAACAGTTAAGTTTACATCACGTTACAATCAACCTGCAGAATAGTAACTAATACCAATTCTAAATACGACTACGGTAAGCAGATAACATCTCGCGAACTTTGTAAAGGCCTTAACATTAAAACGATTAGACGCACTCATCTTAACATTACACGATCCAAATACCAATGGTATAACGGAAACAACGTAAGTCACGTTTTTATCTCATTAATGGCTCAAACTATTTATCTCCCCGTCTGTGTAACCATTAATATATGTCAAAACTGCTCTGCCTCGAGATGAGTCTGACCGGTATATACCGTGACAATATATTTATAATCATCTTTAGATCTTAGGATTTGTAGAGTATTATGTTTCAAGAATTTTTTAAAAAAATCTGGACTGGCTTTCTCTGTGGCAATCAAGACAAACGAACGTGTGACACATATTCTATACAACATATTGACATATTTTGATTGTATGTGCTTTCAATTTTCGAGCTATTCTAAAATCTAGACCTCGATTGTTAAGATGTGGCAACACCAAATCGTTTCAACGCTATTTCGATTTTATTATTAAATGCTAAAAATCTTTGTCGTCAAAACGTGATGAGTCTGTTCAGTGTATAACATGACAATATATTTATAATCATCTTTAGATCTTAGGATTTGAAGATTATGTTGCAAGACTTTGTAATTGGATTATATTTTGAATTGTAATTACTAGTTAGTCAATCTATGGAGTCTTTCTAGAATGCGTAGTCCATCTTTGTTAATATATATGATTACTTTTTTTTAATTTATTTCTTAATTCGCTCATTATTATTACAATGATAGCTGACAATAAAGGACACAGAAGCCTTTCATAGGCATATACATATCCAGTGAGTCCGTTGCATATTATTATTATTATTAACGTATAGTTTTAAATTATTGTTAAGAATATTAATGTACACAATAACGGACTACTTGTATTAAAAATTTTGAACATTTTCTTATTGCCTTTGAGAATTAAGCACTTATTTTGGCAATTTGCTTATTTTATGTTGTTACTGCAACATTTATATTAAAATTTTTCTTAAATGGCTTATTCAAATGATACCTTTTAAATTTATAATTGAAATTAACCTGAGCATGAAATAGTTTTCTTAAATGTTTTATTGAATCTTGTTTGATTTTATCAAAGGAACGAAATGAAATAAATTCTAAATTTTCAAATTCATTTCGAAAGTTTCCAATTTACTTATTTATATGCTGTTTTTCTTTCAGGTATGGTACAATTCGAAGAATACGAAGTTTAGATAGCTTGCGGCGTATCGCAATTGCTACTTTTAATGTAAGTC
>DVXP01000070.1:0-31598 GCA_018235645.1 Junonia grisea | reverse complement strand
AAGGACAATGGCATCCGGAACGGCCTCTGATTTACTGAAATCTAGTTCGTTAGTGCGTCAGTACGCATCAGCGGGAGGGGGAGTGAACCGGACCACACATTGCCTTCTTGTGATGAGCTCTTGCTGGCCACGAGTTGAGCTGTGAATGGAAGGAACAGTGCATGCGAAAGCGATCCTACGCCCAGTCCACTTTATGCTGATGATATCACTTAAATACATAGTACAATTTTTTTCTTAAAACAATTGGATATTTATCGAATAGTCTAACACCAACAAAGATATACGTACTTGTACATACATAAATACATACAAACATACATACATATATAAATAAATACATAAAAACAAATACATACATATATACCTAAATACGTAGGCAAAATCAACAAAAACCTTATTTTTGGTTTTGCCTTGGTAAGTTAAGTAGTGCCCCCCCCTGAACAAATTTCTGGATCCGCGCCTGCACCGGCTAACATTAGACGTTAATGTCACGTATGCAATTAGTACTCACATCTGTTTGGAAAGTCGCGAACAAATGGCAGAGGTAAGGATGGTTGGTACCAAGTGCGAGGACTTTCCGCTCAATGAGCGTGCATTCTACGTCGTCGTCCTCCAAAACGACGTCCTTTTTCAAACACTTAACAGCGTAATAGTATTCCGTGTCCCTCAACTCTGCTAACATAACCTGAAATAATAAAAAAGCGCCACATTACGACACAGTTTTATTATTGTAAACGCTAGATAAAAATACGACCGCTCTGGTGTAATGGTGCTGTATGCGCTATTAACGCCAGTGGTCGCGGGTTCGATTCCCGCTCGGGGCGGATTTTTGTATTTATATAAACAGTCGTTCCTGGGTCTGGTCTATGTGGGTGTCCCCACCGTGCCTCGGAGAGCACGTAAAGCCGTCGATCCCGGTTGTTATCACAGTCACCTGATAACGATCGTTACTCATAGTAGGTAGAATATTCTAGTCTAAATGGTTACTGGCTTTCCCTCTGGGTTGCGGAGGTCAGACGGCAATCGCTCTGCATAAAAATCAGTAACCTGTCAATACCTAGGCTAGAATAAAGCAGACCCTGGTTAAGTCCGGGAAAAATGCTAGGATGAAGAAGATAAAAATATTTCAATATAATTTTTATTACTTAAAAACTAGTGACAGATCAATCATACACGTTTACACTTAATATTTGTTCAATTAAAATTTCAACGTCGTAATTAACGATAACATTTTGATGCGATGTTTCCATAAAACATTTACACAACATTGATTAATAGAGCAAGAAACATTTGACAAGCGTGCAAGATGCGCGTGGTTTTCATTTTAATCCTAATAAATTAGCGCTTTCTCCATAAATTGGCACGTCGTCAAAGGCAATTGGGCCATCCGCCGAGAAACCGGGAAGACGTTCCAGAAGACGGCCGCTTCATCTTTAACTATGTGTCTAATTAGATAAACGCCTAGGATCTCTCTAACTACTTTGGAGATTTGATTGATTTGATTTGGAGAGAAAATAGTTTAAACGAACACGTGGTGACATATTCGTTTATTTATTTTTTATTTTGTTTCAAGTATTATATAACCTAGCGAAGAATACATATAAATGTCAGCACTTAGTAAATATAAGTAGGTAACTAGGTACCGACACCTACGTAATAAATTCAGATCACGACTGCTTACAATGAAGTATGCACTGTCATATGACAGACGCTGTGAGTAATTAGGTTATAATTATTATGCATCTTGTAAAAGTGTGATATTGATAACCAATGGCCACGAGGCCGTTGATGGCACGTGGTCTTTGACGTTTCATACGAATGTGGGCAGTGATGTCAAAACCGAGAATAGACCGTGTATGTAGTAATACTTGCAGGGCAGGTAAAGGAGAAATGCAGGTGGCAAGCTGCCATTATGGTCTGCCAGATTTCGCTCCATATAGATACGTGACCAGACACAAAGAACAGTAGAACTACACGAGTAGAGTTCAAGAACAATCACTTATCAAGATAGACAGATAAGTTAATGGTCCATCGCTTACGCAAAATGTAGACTTATCGTGTATTGTTATTATTTATTGTATAAACTAACTCTACTTCTCTAGTTTACTTACATATTTCCTTAATATTGTATTTCTTTACATTCGATCTCAATAAAAATATATTAGCTCCTTTACTCTACGTAGGTACGAGTATCTACTTATATTAGAAATCTTCTGTCAGTCGAGTAAATAATATTAAAAATAATAACTAAAACCAGTGATACGAAAATGTTTCTAGTAAACATTAATGTAATAAAATTTTTCGTGACGATGCCAACAAACCTACTGTAACTGTTCTTGGGGAGGTTCAACGTACTCAACTTGTTGATATAAATATAATTTGACATTTCCATGCCGCCGAGACATCAGCGTCATATGTTAACGATATATTTGTCATCCGCTCTTTCGAGCTACCGGCAATCAAGAAATTTATTTAGTTCAGTTCAAAAATTTCTCTTTAAGATCATGCTTGTTCAATCAACTCAAAAAATTAAATTGAAAGGCCATGCTTGTTTATTTGTTTTCTTTATTACATTTGTCTACCGTATGTGCTTCGCGTTGTCTGTTGTCTCACGATAAAACTTTGTTTGGTTTTATGTGTAGCCTGTTATATTATAACAGGTACCTACAGGCTATACCTGCCTTGATAAACAACCGCATAATAATAAAAAAGACGAATAACAAATACACAAATATATTCAAACCTTATTTAAATGAGCAGTGTCTTCAAAATTCCGCGAACGGAGTTGTAGGCACAGTTAATCTTCATATGAAAAAGATTCCTTAAAGCTAATATTTTTTAATATAATGTGTATAAAATATGATACCGTATCTACTGCATTAAAATTATGTAAAATGTATGTATGCAACGATTAAAAAGATTTTATGGTTGAATTTCAACCAATAGGCGGTCATAAGTTCATATAAATAAGCAAGAAAAAAGTACTTATAAACATTTTTATTAAGAAGTATTACTTAGACTTATAATTTTCCCACCTACACCTCACGTAATGTCATCGCGGTTATGAAATAGTTTACACACTATTAAAATTGTTTCTCGGCGTAAATTACTTACACTTTCGTTTTAATGTGAATAGAGACGAAATGAATTTGACATTTTGTTTTTTTTTTCATTTCTGAACTAGAAAGTGCCAACAGGAACCGATTACGCAGCTTAAATATTTAAGACAAAAGCTAAAATTTTCGTCTGTCCTTTTACCTTTACTGCTGTACCTTTTGAAATGTTAGAAGGTCTTCTTTGCTATTTATTTAGGCGAAGGTTTAGAGTTTAGTCTAAGTAGTTCGTAACGGCGAAATATATAAAAAGTTTTTAGTATTTTTTAGAAATACATTAAGTAGAATTGTAATAAAGTAAACCCCATACACCTTAATACAGGTGGGTATTAAGGTGTATGGGGTTTACTTTATTACAATTCTAAGGATAGAAAATATATATTTGTACTGTAAATTTGGTTTTTGTAATAAAAGCTTCAACACTCGACAATAACGGGCCTAAATATACTCCGTAAGTTGCCGTGTTTAAATATTACATAACAGAATATCTTCCAGCGACCTACTTAGACTTTATATTTTTGTCAGTATTACTGATACCTATGTTTATTTTTACAAATTCTGAATTTAGAAATATGTTTTTTCTTTCTGACAAGTCGATACGAATTCCGAGCAAATTGATATTTACAATGTAAACATAAGTTAATTACATCATAAATAGAAGTAGGTATACATATTTACATCAAAAGTTAACTAAATAAATATTTAGGTACTTTTCAGGATAGTTACGGACCAAATTATTCTTTGTTTTGCTACAATTAGGGATTGGAGTCCTGCACTGTTTCCAATCCCGCGACATTGACTTTATTACAGCGGGATCCCGCATAGTTAGCTTTTTTTTATGGTTATGGTCAACTTTTTATTAAAAATACAATTTAAAAATCAACGACGCCTGATTTACTAATAAATTGGCTGATTATTTTACCAGTTCCACCCATTTCGACGATTGCGTAGTTTCAATCAAAATATGTGGAGATTCATGAATTTAATCGTTAAAATTAACTTATTTTTTCACAACTTTCATGTGTATCTTAATAATTCGCAATATTTCTTTTTACTTCGATCGACTGTAACTTGTGAACTATATATATATATATATAAAAACCCACAAATTTGAAGTAAAAAAAATCCTTTTATTTTTTTTATCTACTAATATCATGGATTTTTTCACATTCACATTTCACTTGCTTCTAAGAAAAATTTACACAATATTTCAGAAACAGCAAATAGTTTTTCCACACCTATAATGTTTTTAAAGGGCCATACAATACTCCAGACTATCCCGCTGGATCCCGGATCCCGCTAGATTGCGGGATCCTACTTTGCTGGATTGCAAACCATAGCTACAATACCACGTTTTCTTTATTTTTCAATGTAAAGAATATTAATAGACTAGAAAATACCTACAAAAATATTAATATGCATAACATTCACTCCACTACTGTGTTATTCTTTGTGACGCTCCTTTGTTATGTCTAATTTAAAATATAATCTATTTCAGTCTTGGCCATGAATACCATTATACCATGAAGCTATTAGCGCGCTAGATAAGAACTGTTTACAAGCACCAGTTAATTACACGTAATAATTATTACGCTTTATGTTCAGATGAAAGGATCGTATTCACGTGTAAAAAATCTAGAAATTTTAAGCGCGACCATGAAATACAAAACCTTGAATACGAACAATTAAATTGGAAAATATATGCGAATTTGACATTCTAAAAATAGTACTTAAAAAACATGAGAATTTGCCAAGAAAAAAGTAGCTTTCGCCTACAACAAAATGATTTAACAGGCAGTGCAGACCTGATAGGAATATCGATGATATGTTTCCACATTTTAAAATTATATCACCAAAGTTTTTGAAACAATAAATGCATTATTTATGCATTGCCATAATTATATTAAACTCTCATTGAATATTAAAATTTATTTTTTATTTATATTAGATACCTACATAGTTAACTATTTAAATATCTAAATAATAACAATTATTTAGATATTTAAAGTTTATAATTATTTATATGCGTTGAAGTAGATAGAAAGGTCCGGATTTAAAAATAGATATAACTTTTTCTTAGAATAATTAAAGCTACAAATGCTACAAGGAAAATCGTCTTAATAACTTATACCAACTTAGTTTCTTTTTTTCTAAGAAATTATTAGTGACTTAAAATTAAAACGGTGGTGTGTGCAAAGGTATGATGATACATATAAACGTTTTTAACAACATAGTAAGCCAAATTTAGCCCTAGCATTCGTCGACGCCCTGGCACTCTACACTATTGACAATTAGGTCAACGGCAGAAAACAATACTAAGCCATCGAAAAATACATCTGTCTATCATCTTCACGTAAGGTTGTTATACTTTATTCTTGATTGATGAACTTTGATTGATTTTTTTGGAACGCAGCTTGCGATAAGACTTTTAGAGATAAAAATAAAAAGGTAGCGTAATGAAAAATGCATTTCTACATTTACAGATTTACATTAACTGTTAGATCAATGTATAAGAAAAGGAATTCTGTTCTATCGGGAATTCTGTACGACAAATTTTTGGAAATATAATTTAGTATTATATTTTTATTATTAATATTATTGCTATTGGTACAATTTGCTTGTTAATATTAGCCCATGTATAAAACTTTGCGCGAAATACTCTCCTATACAGGTGTCACAGAAAGTGTGGATCAAATCAAATCATTTGCTATCTTCTGACTCCAGCAGTTGTAGTCCGATGTTTTGTAGTTTAAAAGTTATATCGATTTTAGTATTTTCTCAAAATCTTGCATAGAGTTCCACAAAAATGTTAATTAAATAAAACTGTAACGGTTACAGGCTTAATTTTTTTAGAAACCTTGGCATATAACCCTGGCTTGTCTATCCTTAAGTACTGTTATTTTTTAATCAGCAAACACGTATAAAAAATACAATAAGAAAAAGACCGAGTTTTCTGTTTTATATGAAAAGTTGTAAATTTTCAAATTAGTGCTACGGAAAATTATCATACCAAAAAAAAAGTAACCACGTATCACAAAAACTTACTTATTTAATACAAAATCTTTTGAGGTATTAATTATTTTGTTGTTAACATTAATTTAGAAGTTATAAGTATTTAAAGATACAAAGAGCGTATTTTCGGTTAATTCGTACACTTTAGTTTTTAAGCTTGTGAAATAATTAAGAAACCTATTTAATCTTAAATTATTATGTCAGACCTATTTTGGTCCCCGAGTAGTTATAAGGACATGAATACGTAAAAATAAATCAATAATTTTGCAAAAAAAAAACCAACGTAACAGACGACAACGTGGGGTCAAAATCTTTAACACTTGTTATTATAAATTTTATCTTTTAACATTAATTTCTAAAAGGTCTTAAACCTGTTAAAAATTTTACTGTTTGTACTTTTGCAAAATTGCTGAAACATTGATCCGATTTCAAAATATTGTAGAGAACATTTATTTATTGTCTTTCAGTTAAATTTAAGTAAATTTACTTTGAAAGTCAGATTATTTGTTGAAAAATAAATAATACTGCAACACAATTTTTACGAACATATGTATTTGTTTTATTTTGGTAACAATAATAACCTATCATAAGAAATCAAGATGAAAAGATTCCAAAAAATATTCCTGAGGCTTAAAAAATAATAGGCAATAAATAATAATATTTTAAAATCAATATGTTGTAACAACATTACTAAAGTACAACACACAAACATACGGGTCAAATAGATACAGAATTTTATTTTTAACCGCAGTAAAAAAGTAAAAGTTCTTTGTTGTGTGTTAAGTTGAACCTTTTTGTTCAAACATTTTTATACATATTCGTGTTCTTTTAACTACTTAGGGACCAGAATAGGTCTGACAAAAACTACTACACAAAATCTACTACACAGACTACAAAAAATCGGATTACAACTTTTGGAGTCAGAAGATAGCAAATTAGCAAATGACCTCCCCTTCACCCCAAAAAAAAGGTCAAAATGACCTATATACAAAAAATTAAAAAAAAAACTGGTGATGTGATATATACCTAGTGTAAATATGTACTAAATATATTTGTTGTCTTAAGTATATCTTTTGGCAATTCTATTAATGTTACAATAAATAATGTCTGTTAATGTAAACTCACCTTGCCAAAACTTCCTTTTCCTAAAACTTTTATAAATTGAAAGTCTTCAATCGTATATTTTCTGAAGCGTGGAATGGATCTGGCGGGCGGCGTAAATCGTCCAGTTTTTCTGAACAAACCATATGCCGTAGAATGTTCTGGAAAAATGAAAAAATATCAAATCATCTATCATAGATCAATACAAATTTTGACTCTCATGTAATAGTATGGAAATTTGACTTTATTCATATAAATATGTGTAAAATAAACATAACATAATTATGTGATATGGCCTAAAAGTTTACTTAAGTATCCAGAAGAAAAGATCATAATTTGAAATATTTAGTTTAAATTTATTTAAGCAAGTAATATTATTAAATATATTATTTTAAATAACAATGAAATTTTAATATTTAAGTTTTTATTAGTGATCATGTTTTTGAAAGGTAGGTATATGGTTAAAAACAAATAAATAATATCATTCAGCATACTCGTACCAAATGTGAAATTATGTTGACTTGTGCACTATAATAACAAACAATATTAAAATATTAATAATGTTTTATCTTGAAAGAGATAATGTAACTTAATTAAATAACACAAAAAAGAAAACACAAAGCTGCATTTTAAATTTTCATTTTTAAAGAATTATGAGGTTGAAAAAAGTGCAGAAAATGATAGTCATGTTTCTGGTTGTATTGGTGGTGTAGCTAAAGGGGTGGGGCCATTCGCTCCACCAAATTATAAATATATACGTTATAATATAAATTACGTTTTGTGTGATTTCGAGTTGAATCTTAAATAATAAAATTATCTTCAAATAAGTAAAAAAACGAACGACTACAGGTGAAGCGTCGGCATACAACTTTGTGCCGATACCTCAAAAAAGGTCATCTTTAAATTGTGTCCGATAACACTAACAATAAGTATAGGCGTAGCGTTGAAATTTTGAGTCAAAACCTCTTTCTAGATTATCACCCAGATTTCATCCATGCTAGCTAAGCCCCTAATTTAAATCCATCAGATTTCCAAAACAAAACAAAATTAACAGTGGTATTTGTTTTGACTGGCTACGTCATTAGCTGATTTTTAAATTGGGTAACGTTCCAAATAGTAAATGATACCGGTACCGGTAAAATATAAAATACGTCACAAATTTTAGAAGGGCATAGGTATACATACGCGTAATGACTAATTTTTTTTTCTTAATACTTGTACTTTTTAAGAGACAAATTTAAAGATATGAAAGTGTATGGATGATAATGTGATGTACAATAAATATATGTATGGTACCTACCTACCTTTTATTTCAATAATGAACAGTTAGGTATCAAAAAATCACAACACGTACTTACGACAAAATAGAGTTATATTTCTAGAAAAATCACGTGCCCTCTAAAAATACTCTGCTCAAGCAATATCAAGGTCGTCTCACTAAATATTGAAAATTTTAAATACTATTTTTTAAAATTGCTGCTAAACATATAGTCCAATTACTAATTCTGTATAAACGGCCAAACATATATTTTAAGAGATCTCAGCGGAATGTCAGGAAATACATAATATGACAAAAGATTAATATTATTATAAGACTTTTCTTATTTCGCAATTTTATTGTGATTACATTATATTATCGTATTTTTCTACTTTTATTTTTAGTTTGGAATAATACTTAAGTGTAGCTAGGAATGTATACAATTTATTTGTGATAATAGTCTACGACTCTACGATACATAAAGGATACATGTTACATTTTAATTATTTTGGAAACTTTTACTTATTTTTTTAAATTGTATTTATATAAATTCTAGAACATTAATAATAGATTACACTTGGATTGTGTATATTTCACATACGATATAAAGATAGTCTTAGCCAGGTTATAATTATCGCACAACATCTAACATGGCAAATAATAATTGTTATTAGTTGTTCAGACGGCTGGCACCGTGTAACTCAATGTCTAATTTAAGTAATAATAGTAAATTAAGAAAATTAATTGTTAATTGTTTGATTTTCGGTGCCATTTGCCAAAACTACCATTATTAGGCTAACTAATATGAAATACAAGAAGTCATCGCTGTTTGAATTTGGGGTTTAAAGTTTTTATAACGACCTACATAAAAATGAAAAGTATAATTCAAACTCGATTGTTATAAAGGAATAAACACAAAGACAGGATTATTATTATTATTAATAATTTGAGATTGAATACTTTTAATTTTGTCCGACTTACTAAAAGAGGAAATAATCAACTGTCGTTGTTACATACTTACTATAAAAATACAAATGAAATATATTATAAGTGTAGGTACCTATCCATAAAAAGTTTCACCACATTCGCAGTATTAAAGGAAAATAAAAAATTTAATGTTGGCGTATGAGTTTACAGTCTAACATTTTATTGACTATAAAAATAAAATAAACTTTCTATAGCCAAGAAACCACAATAAAAGTTTCCTATCTAAGAACTTAAATAACAAACGTTAAAATAATTTTATTTTAACGAGAATACTAAAACACACGAGAACACTAAAATGATTCATTTTTTCAAACTTATTTATCCATTATAAAACTAGCTGTCTAGTTAGTTGGTACGTATATTTAGGTAAAAAGAAAGTAGTAAGAGAACGTTTTTATATGTTACCTCTACTTATTATACAAACTAAAAAAAGCAGTATAAATCAATAAACATATCGACGGTTGAAAGGCTATTTGGTCTAAGCGCTATTTTTTTGACATATATATTTTTATACATATTTGGAATCTGCAAATGGTTGTCTATTCAAATATGCATAAAAATATATATGTCAAAAAAATGGCGCTTAGACCAAATAGCCTTTCAACCGTCGAATTATTATTTTCTTATTTACTTGCTTTGTTTCGTGTCTTAGCAATCGAATGCAAATTATTTTCTGATGAACATATTAGTTTTTCAGAGAAAGTAGTCGCTTTTTGTCTTGTTTATTTTAAGATATCAAAATTCAAATCGCTTTTTGCCAATTGTGCCAGGAAGCACAAATTTATTGCCTTCCAACCAGAAGTTTTCTCCGAGATAAACTTTATTGAGTAGTTTGTTCGTATGGACTGAAATAGAACCGGCGAATCATAATATACAAAGCAGATACTCACCTTTATCAAATGCTTTAAAATAAAACTCAATCAAGCTACATAAACACAGTTAGATATAACGACGAATAGGGATGAGTGAATAACATACATATTACAATTTACTAAAATTACACATGATTATAGACAGCAGGCGAAGCAAATGAAGTAAGCATATCTTAGTGAATTCTGAACACAGAACGGGTTAAACTTATAAAATAGAGTTTTAACTTTATAAACATTTTCTTACCCAGCTCTTGTTCTAAGATGTCATAAGTATAAGTTTGAGAAGCTGCGGAACCAGTTGAGGTGCCGGCCGTGTCACCACCTGTGGAGGAAAACGATAAAACAAAACCCCAAGCTTTCTAAGGACTAAATTCATGAACGGAGTGAAAATTCACTGAAATATTTACATTTTGTATATGAATTTTTGAAACAATTATACATCGGGCAATGGGATTTCAAAATATAAGTTGTAGATGTAAATATGTCATAATTAATATATAAAGTGTTTTTAGATAGCAAACACATTAATAAATATAGACTATTATAAAATTTTAGATTATCATATATGAAGTATAGTTTTATTATATTATGTATGTTAGTTGTGCAAAATATAGAGATTGTAAGAATCTATATAAAGAAATTTATGAAAAGAATCTTGTAGAAATATTACTTTTTATAAAGTTCATGTGTAGATATTTATTTTTTTAAATGTACCTAATTTATTAATTATTAATCAAGGAAGATGTTCTCATTCACTATAATTATGTCGTTTTATTTTTTTTAAGCCTATAGTAAAATTTTTTAAAATGCCCTAAAACAAAACTCCTAACGAACGATGCCAACAAAAAAGCGGCCGGTCTGGATGTATAAAAATACGTGACGTTTTGAAGGCCCGCCAAATAAATCGCCGATCACCTTATCGTTCTCACTACGAAAACTCTAGTATCATTGACTTCCCATGCCGGCTACAACAACATACAAGAAACATTTATAATTTAAATTTAACAGTTTCAATATAATAAAACGTAACTCCAAAACAATAAAATGATAAATAAATAGGTTGAAGTTAAGTGAGTAACAGTATTCTACTTTTCTAGATAGAAAAAAAGCAAAGAAGAAATAATTTTTCTTGCTTCTATTATTTATTGTTTGGAAAACGTATTGTGAATCCTGTACAGGTGAGCTACGTGTGACTGGCTTCTGTCCAAACAACATAGGCCACATAATGTTCACACGCGTCATCAAGAAAAATATACATGTGTATGAAAAATTATCTACAGTCAAATCCTTTCGTATATCTCAGCTGATGTGATTTAGAAAAGTAAATTAAGTTAAACGATAAATTTTGAAAACTTACCTCTCTTGGAAGTCGTACGCGATGCTAAAGCTTCTACTAAAAGTCGCTGATTAACTCCACATAAATTCGCCGTCAATTTTTCACATTTTCGATGACAATTAACATCACAGTCTATAACAAATTGATACCTTTTGCTTGGCTACAAAAGAGATTGATTCCGTCTATATTGACATTGTGTGCTTAAGCCATGCAAAGCTTACATGCCGAATTTTAAAACATATATACAATTTAGAAATAGGTGTGCGTTTATGTACATGTTAGTTAGCCAAGTTTTAAAGACTATTTTCATTTGATTTATTTAATATTAAATTTACCTTTTTTAGTATGTAAAAATCCTGACGGAGACGTCGGTGCCGATGAATCGAAGCCGGAATCATTAGATCCAGTCGAAGTCCTTCCATCAGGATTGTTTTCACATTCGAAAAATTCGGCAGAAGCTTCACTTGATTCAGATTCATCTTCATCGTCCTCTTCTTCTGTTGTTTCATCTTCAGATGATTCAGAAGACGAAGATGAGTTAATAACTGGAGGATTTTTCTTCTGAAGAGGTCTAGGTGTTGCTATTAAAACTATCGGTGCTCTTTCTTCTTTTACAGGTTTTTTAGCTGGAAGAGGTATGTTTAAGCCGGAAGATGAAGGCTTTTCCTCTTCGTATGATTTTGTATCTAAAGTTTTCATTTCCGTTTGTGTTTTTTCTTCTGATATTGATTTAGAAGATGTTTGCTCTTGAATTTTATTTCCTGGAATGTCTGTACTATCAGAAACGATTTCGTTGCTTAAGATTGGTATGTCTACTATTAGGGATTTATCTACTTCGTTTTCATTAGTTTTAGTTAACTTCTCAGTTATATTTTCGTTATCTAATATAACTTTATTCGTATCTAGAATTACGAAATCACATTTAGGAAGTGAAGGAGATTTACAGTCTTTTTCTTCTAGTTTGTTTTCCTTTACTACATCAATGGGGATTTGTTCTTTTTCAAGAGGATCGTTTAAAATTTCCGATGCTTTTTTCAATTGATTATATTCATTGCTTTCTATTTTTTCAATTTCGATAGTTTGTTGTTGTTGTTTGATACTTGTTTCATTAACTTTACGCAAATCATGACTTACACGTTTTAAATCTTTTTGAGAGCTCCTTTTATTCGCTTCAACAACATTAAGAGATAAATTATCTACACATGAGTCGGGAGTTTCAAGTTTCGAATATTTACTTGAGTTTTTCTGTGCATCTTTATGTAAACGCATTTCATTCGTTTGAGCAATTTTACTGGAGACATCATCGGCACATACATCACGATTCTTTTCACTATTCAAATCCTTAGTTATATTAATTTTTGATTTTTTTTGTAAATCTATTTTATCGACTTCTATTATTTTACTTGGTTTATTATCTACGGCTACATTACTATTTTCAAATTTGAAATCTTTAGTTGAATTATTTTTTGTATCTTTTTGTGAATCACCCTTTTCTGTTTCAGTAGTGTTACTTGATACATTATTATCTTGTGAATCACGAGTTTCAAGTTGCAAATCTTTAGTTAAATTAATTTTCTTATCTTTTGTTAGGACTAGTTTTTCATTTAGATCATCTGTCGTTTTATTATTTTTTACATTTTTTATTTTTTTATTTTCTTCTTCGCTTTTTTTATTTGACGTTTCTTTAGGTGATGATTGTGGTGATGATTTCGCACTTTCTGAAGGTTCGTTTATTTTTGATATCGGTGAAGTTTCTGTAGCGTGTTTTGTTAAGGAAGTCTTATTTTCAGAGTCAGTTAATTCTAAAAACTTTTTATTATCTGTTGAGTCACAATCATCTTTTTTATTATTTAAATAATTTTCTTCAATAGAATCTTTATTGGTATTATTTGCTTTAATTTGATTCGAAACTTTTACTAATGATTCATTATTTTGTGGTTCTGGAGAAGATGTAAGGATATCTTCTTCTATAATCTGTGGCTTTTTCGACTGGTCATTATTTTCAATTGCATAATTTTCCTGGATGTTATTAGTTTCTTCAGCATTTATCAAATTTTCTTCAGATTCCTCATTTTCTGGGAACCAAAATAAAGACCTTTTTGCCTTTTCTTTCATTTCGATTAAATTTTGTTTTCTGTTAATTAAATATATTGTTTCTCTTTTACCAATTTTGTCCCAAAAATTTCCGTCATCCGGTTCCGGAGACACTAAATCTTGATTTTCTACAATTCTTGTTTTTGATTTAAAGCTTTTTCTATTACCTTTTAAAACTTTTACTTGAGCTTCATTAGCGACTTTGTCACTTGTTATTTTGGCTTGTTTTTGTTTACTTGTTGCTTCTTGTTTCGTTTTTATTTTTGAGTTTATACTTTTTCTATGTTCGTCTAAGTTTACCATTGAATTTTTATTTGATGATTCTTCATCTACTGCACTACTGTAAATTATCTCCTTTTTGTAAGGTCGAGACTTCTCTTCGACAGTTACATTTTCTACAATAAATTTTAAAGGACTCTGCGGTGTTGTTACTTCTACCGTTGACGTTATTTTTGTTTTAATTTTTGGTTTAATATTTTTATTAGATGTTTTATTTGTACTCCTTTTTTCTTCAATACAAGAATTATCCACAACTGTTGAATTTTGAGGTAATTCGGCAATACGGTCTAATTTACAAATACTACCCCCCGAAGAGCACTTTCGTAGGCTTCTTCTTTTGACATGTTTTGAGTCTTGTAAATCTTTAGATGAAAGACGATTATGTAAAGAATGATCTGATTTTGTTGTTGCTAATGGATTTTCGTGATTTAGTAATTTTCTTCTTTTAGAATTATCTGGTTCTGTATCTTCCCTAGTAGGTACACTTTCAGAACCTATTTTACTTAAATCTAAAGGTGTATTACTTAAATTCTCTCTTCTTATCAAAGAATCTAAAAGAGATGCTTGTTCAGCTAAAAGCTCCATAGAACAACGTCTGCCTAAACTGTTGATTGTAGAGATTGTTTCCGTCGGTTGTTGAATTTCAGCCATTATTTCTTTGGTTTGACTCGGGGGAGATCTTTTCGTTACATTATTGAAGTCATTTTCATCCTTATCTTTCAGAGTAAACTTTTCTACTAATTTTGCTCCCAATGATTTCTTTTCCTTTGGTACTTTATATGCTAAATCATTTGCTAATTTTTCTCTCCATTTAATAATTTCTGACTGTTTTTCTACTGTTTCTGAATTATTTGGCTGTTTACAACTAGATTCTTTAGATTTTGAATCTTCACAAGGTTTACGCGGAGAATCCCTTTCTTTTCGTTTTACTGTATGAAGTCTCACTACTGTTCGATCTCTTTTAATTGTTGTACGTTGATGCCCAGGAGAAGAATCAATACCGGTATCGGGTTTGTCATGTCCATTATCTCTTTCTATAATTGGACTTGACCGCCTAGGAGGTAGTCCACTAAGTACAGGATTTGAATTCGATACTTTATTTCGATACTTATCACTTGATACATCAATATCAGCAGTATTTATGTTAATAGGTCGAGGCGTATAAGTTGATGGAATATAAGTCCTACCTGCAATAGGTACTCTTCTCGGACTATTTATTCGTACAGGACTTGAAGATCCTTTTTCAGAAATCGTGCTTAACATAGGTGAGTAAACTCTACTGCCACTCGTTAACCATCGAGATGTCAGGGGAGTTCGAGAGTAGCCTCCAAGAGATGAATGGGAAGAATAATTTCCCCCTGGATTCAAATAAGATGCACTATAAGACGTTCCATAGGGTGACACTGAACTACTATAACTGTACGGTGCACTAGTATAAGACGGTGATCCACTGTAATACATGTTTGTGATATGTTCGGAAAACAGAGGCATAATAACACGGATGGGTGGTACGAACGCGCGTCATATACCCAACAACGAAGTCGGGCAAGCGCGCGACGCAGACTGACTGGGAAGCTCGCTCTAGCGCAGGTGTGCGCGCCGCCCACTATCCCGCCCGCCTCACGCGCCGGCTGATTGATTACTGACGTACCAATGACAATAATAGTTTTTCCTTATACTTCAGAAGGAAATTTCTATTAAGCCCTAAGGAAAATATAAATAAACCCTTGAAATTGAAAATATTTTAGTCGTATATAACCAACTAAATAACTTAATGCACTTGTTGGCTCGATCTTTAGTGCCACTGAATGACGAAAATAAATCATCATACGAAATAGTTATATTTAGAAGCAGTAATTTGTTCTAAAATGTTTTATGATGTTTATAAACAATATTTTCAGGTGTACATTTTATTTTATACCTATTAATTTATAATATATGTGTAATAATAGTAAGTAATAACATTTGATAATATATATTAATTTCTTTTATTTTATTTTTTTAAAATTTATAAATCTTAAATTTGAAATTATATTACTTTTTGAAAATGGAAATCATAATTATTTATATTAAGTAATATAGAATTTTTAAGAAAATAGACACAAATATTTGTTGCTAATGGAGAAAATATGTAAATAATAATTATTGAAATCTAAATAGGTGTATGATAGAGTTCCTATTTAGTCGTGAAGCGAAACCTTCGTAAAGTTTTTTACGAAAATTGTCAGAGTTAAATTTTGATGGAAGCTGTTTTCACAAATGTAATATTAAATATAAATCACTTCTTCTAGGACACGCATAGGTTGTACATCGATGCCCAGTATACATATAATTAAAGTACTATATGTACAACCAAACCTATATTATAATATACTAGAGGTCCGGTACATGCTTCGCTACGTATAAAGTGAAATAATCACGAAATAGGGAAAACAAGAGACGAAAACTGTTTTCTCTATTTCGTGGAAATAATAAATGTCAACACTGAAAAAAATTTCAATATGGCAATAAAATCCCCAGTAACAAAATGATTCGCCATCTATTGAATTATTTTTATACACAATGGTGATAAATAAAGAACCGCTCGACTGATTTTGTGCAAACTTCACCTCAACGGTCATTTCTTCGGATAAACGGTCATAACTTTTTTTACGTTAAGTTAGAAATTCGATTCTTTAACAGCTTCAACAGACTATAGGTATATTATAGATCTGAATACAACATTTTAATCTTATTTCAATACATCAACGCGTTCAAAAAAAAGTTATTCTTTGTTCATAATTTTTTTTATACATACCTAACCTTTAACTATGCCAGATTTTATACTTGTCTGTTTCCAAATTTTTGTAATACTATGTAAATAAGAAAACTTTTGAAGTTTCTTACGATTCACTTTTCAATAGGTGATTAGGCAAAGGTAATCTGTCACGTGACCATTTTTTAAGATTTTCAACCCCTTCTTGCTCTTGTTGATAAATTCGATCCACATCTCGCGGGATCCTGAACGCGTCAGGTCTCGTGTCAACCACGAAGTATAATATGAGAGTCAGCGATGCTGTAGACAACAATATCGCTTCAGGAGAAATTAGAAGCAACCCTGCAAGGCTCTGAAAGATCTTTTACACGTGTATCTACAAGCTTTAAGAAATTCTCACTAACTTAAATGTACGACCACGAATACGATTAGTACAGCGTAGTCCGATTTTGATAATACTTTTTACGGTTCCGTAGTCAATGCGGAACCCTTATAGTTTCGCCATGTCCGTCTGTCTATCTGTCTGTCTGTCTGTCTGTCGCGGCTTTGCTCCGAGACCCTTAACACTAGAAAGTTGTGATTCGATATGAGTATACATATGAATCACACCGTGAAAGTCGTATAATAAAATCTTTAACAAAAAAATTTTTGGGGTGTCTTCCCTATGTGTAAAGAGAGACCAAAAATATTTTACACAAACAAAATGCTATTAAAATAAACTAATAAGCTGCCGTGCAACTGATGATGGGCACCCTGGAACCCCCTCAAGGAAAGCTGATCTTTGCGAATCTACAGTTTTAAAATGGATAACAAAGGCCAGATTCATGGTTAACATGTTGTCTAAAAGTTCAGGCAGCGTTCCAACAGATTTTTGTAGTATGTGGTGTAAAAAAAGAAAGAAAATAAACGTAGCTCGGCCTGCAAAAGGCATAAATTACAACAGGTGCATAGGGGGAATACATATTATCGATACTACTAATTGCTTATTTTATCAAAGTGCAATCCCAAAGCAAACTAACTAAGAACTGTAAGACATTGTCTTGATATGGTTGTCGTCAAATGCTGGATCATGTAAACCCGGTATTGTGCCGAAGGAGATGTCCAATGCAAAGATAAAATAGGCTTATTATAATACAGATAGAATTTTTCTAAATCAACATTAAAGTATAGCGGCGAAAGGGTTTCACAGAACTTTTTCCCTCCTGGTCCTCAATCTCGTTCTAGCACCAGTCCTTCGACAAGATCTAGCTTGACTTCTACATGTAATGAACAATGTTCCTATAAACGACTCACAAAAAACACCAGCCAGTTGTACCCCAACCACAACATGAAAGAAGGCTCACAGTGTTGGCGTTCTTTCAGAGTTTCTGGACAGCAATTCCGCCTCAAAATGTTATCCGATGTGCTCGTCTTGCTACCGCACTATGTATCTGAAATGTAATGTCTATCTATGTGTAGTCAAAAATAATTGTTTTGAGACTTACTATGCTTATGGGAACTATTACTATTTATATTTTATTTATAATTATTATATTTTTTATATGCTATACATTTAGAAAAATTTTCAAAAAAATTATGTGTCTTATACCCCTATAACTGTAATAAACCATAGAAATGGTTATTATTACATCTCGTTCAATCTTGGGACTGAAGAGGCTAAATAAACGCGAGCGAAGCCGCGGGTAACAACTAGTAATAAATAATAATTGGTAAAGTGCGTATAGAGCCACGCGCATGAAGAGTCATATGGGAACATCCATGAATTTAATCTTTAAATTTTACTTACTTTTTAACAACTATCATATTATTTACCTTAACAATTTTCAATGAAATTTGGACGAAATATTTCTTGTTTAGTCTAAACTCATTAACATTTTCATCGTTTTCATGACGCGTTTTTGCCTTACAACTTAGGATAACTAGCCCACTTAGCCGTGATAATTGTCCCTATGTAAACCCACACCTATAGTATTCTTAAAACCCCACAACATGGGATAAATGATAAGAAAATTTTTTGGTCTCACTTTACACATAGGGAAGACACCCCAAAAAAATGTTTTTTAAAAGATTTTATTGTACGACTTTTTCGGCGTGATTCATATGTATACTCATACCGAATCACAGCTTTCTAGTGTTAAGGGTCTAGGAGCAAAGCCGCGGAAAGACAGACAGACAGACAGACGGACATGGCGAAACTATAAGGGTTCCTTTTTGACCACGGAACCCTAAAAAATGAGGTATCCACTGAAGTTTTGAATCTATTGTTATACCCGGTATATCAATTGATTTTTAATTTTTATTGAAGCATATTTTAATTTTTTATGGTTTTATGGTAAATTAAAAAATGATAAATAATTAACAATTTAAGTAAATTTAATGTAATTGTTGTGTATGAATGTATATTAATGACAAACTTAAAAGATTCGTAGACGTCGTAGCATTGTGCTACGACGAAATAAGTCTCAATTAAATTAGTACATACTATACTACAATTTTAACAAAATCGCATATCAATAAAGGTAAGCACTTAAAAATACTATAATTAAGTAATTATTAAAAAGAAAAACTTAAATAACTCACACTAACACAGATACACACAAAAACACAAGACTTTAAAAAACTTGATTAGCTGCCGCACCTATGTAGTTAAGAATTAGTAAATAAAATTACTGCAAGCGCAAAAAATCCACACTAGGTATATTATAATAATAAAAAAGTGTATGAGCGTCTACAAGTTATTTTTCATTACATAAATAGAAATAATTTGTCTACGAAAAGTGCTGAAATAGGTACTACATGCTATGTACAAAAGAAAAAAAAATATTGCAAGCGTAAAAAGTTGCACACTGTTTTATAATAACGAGGACATGTAGGAGTATCTACAAGTCATTTTTCATAAAATATATAATTTATTTACGGAAAGTACTAAGAATCATTATTTTGTTTAAAACAAAAAAAATACAATCTTAATACATATTTTATAAATATTTGTTTGTACGTCAATTTCTTATAAGATATCCCACCATTTACATAATTCGATAAAGGCGTATATAATAAATATACACGTAATAAATTAGGTAGTGCAGCTAGGCAGGATAATGGACAATCGCACATCCAGCAAGACAAGATGTAAGAGCTGAAGATTGTAGAACTTAAAAAAATCGATATGTATTTAGTTTGCATTTTTTTGTACACTTAGATAGGTACTAAGAATAACTAAAATTATACTAAAACTTTGCTGTATTTAGGGAAGTTACTAAAAACGTTAACAAATGAGAAAGACTCATATAAATACATACATAGATATTTTACTCTAAATCTATTTAAGTAGTAAATTATAGTTCACGAGTGCGTGTTAAACGACATTTAGGTACTTTCTATGATATATAATTTACTGAAGCAATATTTAAGAATACTAAAATAAAGTAATTTACCTTCACACTTAAGCCCTTGTTTAAAAAATCCGTATAGAAGCGCACCGCAGTGATCGCAAAAAGTAGGGGACATAAACTGATGGGGACGAAAACGGTGAGGCACGTCAACTTTGAATCGCTCTCTCAAGTACTGAAACAAAAAATAATATATGAGAATTTTGTACTTAAAGTATATAGAAGTAAAAATGTGCGTAACAAACATATCATTATTTTTCAGAAATTAGTCCTTCTCACTGGGACTAGTTGAATGCTCTTCTGTCATCTCTACTTTAAAGCATTAAGGTTTGATAAAATTCATACTCTATTCTCTAATTAAATAGTGCATTACTGCAGCTGCCAGCAACAGAGGCATTAATAAACGAACTTGTGAACATATATACGTGCCTAGTTGCGGAAAAGGCTTGTATAGTACTTTCCTCAAATAAGTTACCTCTTTCGTCGCTATGTTGCGGAGTAGGAGGTCATTCAATTTTTAAATTACACGACAGCTATGGTTTTATCTATGTGAATTACTATTAATTTATTTGGCAGATATGGATCCATACAACATTCATACAACTATTGCCGGCCGCTGCTCGGCCAGTACAGTAAGTTCGATTTATCTCGAAGAAGGTTGTCAAAATAATGTTCAAATTTCAAAGCATGTTTGAGAAATAAAACTTATCTATACAACCATACCACTACATCGATAAATAAATAATACTATTATAATATCAGTCAAAATAGGTTGAGTTGTTAAGTTGTCAGAACACAATCATAAAAAAATGAAAATAAGTGTCACGACTAAAAAGATTCCATGGTCGATTGTATCGAGCACAGGACGGACCCTAGTCTCTATTTATTAAGAAATGTTTCTATTATTTTATTTCCTTACCACAGTAGCGTCAGAGTAGGCGGTAGATCCGGGACATTTTCCCAACAGTTTGTTATGGCAGCGCTTGTGGACGGCGGTCTGACAGACGACACAGCGGTAACCCTGTTTACCAAATCCCCACAGAAATTCTTTGCAAAACGCGCAAAACGTCGGCTGCCGGAAAAATTTTGCAACGAAACGATGTCCATTCACTTCATGAACCCTGCAAAAGAGATTTATGAATTGTAATATAGGCATGTTTTTACCTTTAACTGCATTACGACTTAAAATATAAATATCTTTTTGTGTTTCAGAAAGTAAGTAAAAACTTTCTTGGTACCTAAGCCAAATTCGCTGACGGCCACGTTTATTTGATTTTTTTTTTCTAATTTGAGTTACAAAATTATTACCGTCACCTAAGTTTTAATAGGTAAATTACATTTCTATTAAATATACGAATTAAATTTAAATCAATATTCAATACATTTTTTATTACATTTTTTTTATCTGAATGTATGCCTCAAAATGTAGAAAATTATTAAATAAACTTTAATTTTTCGATTATCGTATTTTCTAAATACCATATGAATATTGACTAAATGTTACTCTATAATTAATGATTTAACGAAATTTACTAAAATAGGATTCAGAAATTTATTTAAATGCTTTATTTATTGTACTCGTACAATACACTAGAACCTATCTATTGATATCGGGTCGTCAACTTAATCATTTATTTGAGACATAGAGTCGAATTATGAACCCCTTATGAACATAACAAGACATTAAACATATTAGTGACGTGGTGATGTGATGAAAGAAATATCATTAATAAAGTATTTGAGAAAAGTAGAATAAACATGTTTATTCATTTTTAAACTGTGTGCCAGGACGGCCAGGTGACACGTCATCCTAAAATATTAAATGTTGTTTTGGTTCCACGTATCATTTTGTGCCAAAAGATTAGGTACAAGATGCGCGACTTTCAGTACAAGAGATATTTTCTTTTCTTTTTGCATTTAGTAAACATAAATGATTAATACCAAATGTATTTTGGGGCATATAATTATATTCTCAGTTTGATTTTATTATTGACTACATATAAGGTGATTGTTTGTCAATAATAAAATAAACATATTACTTTTAGTCTCCAAAACATTCTTATTTTTGACTGCGAAAATTGCGAAGTCTATTGAATTTGATGATAATTATTTATTTTGTAGAGGTAAAATATTTAATTATTGCGTATTTTAAAAATTTTTGATATTTGAATTTATAGAAAATTTCTATTGTTTGTTATTTCAATTTATACTACTCAATATGGGTTTAGGAATTAACATAACGAGATATTTCTCTGACAAATTGTTGTACATGCCAGACATAGCACGCTAATTAGACGGACAGGATTGCCAAAAACAACATGGCTATCTAGTAGAGCCAAACCAAATCAAATCATTTTCCTGGTACTAAATATCAAATCCATTATTACTGTTGAAATACATTTTATTGCCTTAATGTTATGCAAAATAATAAAAATGTAATCATGGCGAGGAACGATGTTCAAAAATGCAGTATAGAGCTTTAATGTTGACAGCACCGCAATGTCAAAGACTCTACTATTTTCAAGAAAAGAAAAGGCTAGTCGAGCATGTGCGTAGCGGGCCAGTAGCTTAACCTCAACTGGTCCAGGCAAACAGCGATGGTTTGGGCGACAGACGAGTTCATAGTTATCTTACTGTCTCCAATTGTTAATTTGATGGGTACAAAATGGGATGGATGCAAAAGGTAAACTTACTTATGGTGCTTGATGGCGCCGCGTCGCTGCGTGATGCGCTTAGCGCGGGAGCGACGTACTTCAGGCTCGCCGGCACCTCGCTCGAGACCGCGCCCGCCGCCGCCGCCCGGCAACCACTGGAACCGAATTGCAATTCGTTTCAATCATTAACACATTACATATAAACACTAGCACAAACGGATTACTCGAAAGCCAGCGTTGCCAGACAATTTTTGAAAAGAAGGTCGACTACGTTTACATAACTACATTTTAATGACACGTTGCTCGTTTGACGCTAAGCGGTTTTTTCACTCAAAAAGTTCCAAAATCAAGACTTGGACAAAAGCCTGGTTGAAAGCCCGATTATTAACTAATGAAGTATTTAGTCGAAAACACAATACCTTATTAGAATTTTTATAAAAATAAAGGATAAAGGGGCACCAAAACTTAGCAACTTTAACGACCTGTCGAGCTGGATCGCTACTATTTGCTAGTTCACTCTATGGACGGACATATCAAGGAACTTGTTTGTGTCAAAGAAATTCAATGCAGGAACCATTTAATTAGAAAAATAAATGAAGGTTTTGATATAATGAAAAAAAGAAATAATCTTAAAAGTTACTACAACAGAAGTAAGAACAGGATGCTTTTATTGAACAGTATTCCTTTCATTCCATTCCATTCATAAATCATTAGCTACGTAATTGTTGTTTTACGGCAGTTTCTTGATAAGTTGCAAATTGTGTTTAAGAACTAAATGTATTTAAATTGGTGATAGTCAAAATGGACCAAAAAGGTAAAGTGCCGGCCAACAAAAATAAATAGCACATTATTAATCCCAACAATGTTACGATCATTTTTTTTTTTCGTCAAAACTGTACGTAACTGTAACTGTGCTGCAGTTGAATGAAGTTTGAAAATATTATTATTTTCGGTAGAAAACGACGGCAAAATGGATTGTTACGTGAATAATGTAGGTAAAATTTATAAAGCGTGAGCGTGACCCGTGACCAATATCCTTTGAGAAGTTTTTAAAGGTATCTTTATTATCTATTAAACGGATATTAAATTAAGTTATCCGCTTAATTAAATATTATTAACAGAATACACGAAATATTTACCTATTAGAAATTAGAGTAACAGGTATAAAAAAAAACAGCTTTCAGTGAGTAGGTCAGATTTCTTTATTCTTTTTTTATCAAAAACTGTGAAACATTTTATGAAGATGAATTGAAATGACCTCTTCTATCACGACACCAATGGCAAAACTACATGGGTTACAGTATATTATTCACAAAAAAGCATTAAAATCATGTAATAATATCGACGATTAATACAAGGCTATTTGGTCTAAGCGCCATTTTTTTGACATACCTATAAATATTTGGATAAAAAATAATTCGCTGATTTCAACTAGGTATGTATAAAAATATCTACCTATGTCAAAAAATAGCGCCCATTGTATGACCAAATAGCCTTTCAACCGTCGCGTCGATATGTATTTAAATGATAATGGCTTTACTAGTATTTCATTCAGTGTATCCAATCGAAATGAGCGTTCGAAATGTAATTTTAGAATACAATAGATAACATACCCTAAACAAACGAGACATCTCGCTTCCGTGCAGGTTAATTGTCGGTACATCGCCAACTCGGACGCCAGAAGCGTACCCCGGCTACTTAATGATCGAATTTGTTTATTTACATTTTGTTTACACTGAGGTAGCGCCCTTACGCTAAAGGGACGCTATCACGCTACTAGATACATCGATATTCGTGAGGAAATCGTCGCAACCTCAAGGTCTTATGTGAATTCCCTGGCATGAATCCGATTGCTGCTGAAATGGTGTGAACGAATGGCTAATATTGTAAATTTGCTTGACATACTCGTATCTGACGAGGTCTTAGTTGCGATTCGTGACTCATTCAAAGGCGTATTCATTCACCAAAGCAATACTCTAACGACTGCTATTTATCAATATATGTAATATTGATAAATAAATCCATATTGTATACAATAAACTCGTTTTTGGAGTATTTTTAAACTTAGTACGTAGACCTAGGTATAATCTTTCATCAAAAGTGAAACCATTTTTATCGAGTAGACAGACCGCTTCAATCCATGCAATGCAATTCGATAAAAAAGCAAGAAGCAAAAGTATTGCTATCCATAGAAAATCGAAATGATATTATTGTAGCAAAACAAACTAAATATCTATGTAAGACTTCTGTAGAATAAACGAATGCTATTGACTATAATCTTTTTATTTAATATTAATTCGTTATAGGGTTATACTACATCGTGCGTACCATTCTACTCGCACTAGAGAACTCACAATACGTTCAACGGTCCATCAAACGTTTAACGCATTAGTTCCCTCTATTTATATCCGTGCATTTACTGTTCGATACAACGCCACTCAACCTTGATTCTTACCCAATTCCACACCATACCAGATTGCTAGATTATATCGACAATCAGCTGCCATTGATAATTTTCTATTAAGAGTAACAGATGACTCGCAAACTCAAATTATAAGTAAACGAAAGAAAATCAAATCGCAAAATGTCTGTACAAAACAATGTAATTTCGTAGAAGTTCTACAATCTGTGACAGATGCAACTGATGCTTGAGCTACTTGTATTAGTTACTCGTACGTCAAATGGACAGGGAAGATATTACTTATTAAGGGATAAAAAGTATGCATAAAATTTGTAACCAATTAATAATTAGGCTAGAATAAAGCAGACTCTTGTTAAGTCCGGGAAAATGCTAGGAAGAACAAGGCATAGCCTCCGGAGGGGCTCATAAATGATGGTTCCAATGTAATAGTCATAGTAATAAGATTTTGGGGCGCATCTGGAGATGGTTTCTCCGACAGCATATGGGGTCAGGGGCGCGATCCTAGAGACTCGCACAGGGCTCGGAAAATGCTATTTTGCGGCACTGAATATCATAATTCTAAACGTACATCTATAATATAAAAATAAGTCGGGTTTTCCTTCCTGACGCTATAACTCCAGAACGCATGAACCGATTTCCACGGTTTTGCATTCGTTGGAAAGGTCTCGGGCTCCGTGAGGTTTATAGCAACGAAAATGTTACATAAAACGAAGCCATCTGGTGGCGAAACGGAGTTCGCCGGGTGTGCTAGTATACATATATGTATAACTAGTTTATTAATTATTGTTATTAATTTGGAAAAATATAAAAAGTTATTTTCTATTAAGAATTTAATTCTTCCGTAAAATGCGCCGAATACTTTTAGTGGACCATTGAAGTATCAATAATAATAGGTAAATATGAATATTGCACTGAATCAGTACCGTCTAATAAATAATTCGGGTAAATGGGCAATAAAGTTACTACAGTATGTGATTATTTACTAATTTAATACAAAGTAGCAAATAATAAGACAGGTAAACAAGAAAGTATTGAAATTTATTAAAGAAGCGTAGTACAATGAAATTAGTTACTTCGTTCTCTTTGTTTTTCATCCTTCGTCAACCAACCTTTAGAAACAATTTTGTTGCTTTTCTATCACGGTACCTATTTTAGACAAATGTTGAATTTGGTAGGTAAGTAGAAACACCTGTAATTAAAATTTTGCTAGAAGCGTTGTATCGAAAAGAATAATCAAAATATGGGCATCACGCATCAACTGGATTCAAAATTGACGGCCGTAGAGTACCTAGCCAGTAACCAGTAAGTACGTACAGATTGCTCAGTACTTTAGCCGGAGGCGTACGCGCCTATCTTTTCCATAATTAATTCTTTTCAAATCTTATTTCTGCTGCGCATTATAAGAGCTAGATCAAGAATTAGTAATTATTAGTCGAGGTTAACAGTTTCGGTTCACAGGTTCGGTTCTGGTAACTTTTTCTTTTAAATTTTGTTCTTTTAATTCATTAAATAAATAGTTTTAGCTAGGAAATTGTAACCGCAAATAAAGCACTCAATAAAAATAAAAATAAAATGAAAATCGAGTTTTAATTGTAAAACGTACGCACATACACTTACGTACTTACGTACCGTAAATGTACGTAACATTTACGGTACGTAAGTAGCCAAACTTGCGGTCAGTAGACATTTCGATTAAAAACCTTTTTAAATCCTATTAAATAAAAGTATTTGAAAGACAGGTGAGAAATAGGAGTGTGACTTTTACTCGAAAAAAATGGTTCTAAAAAATGGCCCTATTCGAAATGTGTTTCAAAAAACGAACAACAGCAACAGTGAGAGGTGGAAGCTTTGTGAATTTCCGCCCTGAATTAATAATGACAATAAGCATAGACAACAGCATCAATATGTCATATATATATTTAATAACTATATTTTGCTATACAAGCATCGTCGCGTCTCTATTTTCAACAAACCTTTTCCCATTGATACCCATTTTTTAGAAATACATTAAAATAACAATTCCGCCAGCTTCGTTGGTGCGCCATCTTTAATTTAGAATGACGTATCTTATTTTTCGAGTTACTCTCAACAAACCCTTTCATTCGATTACCCATATTATATAAATGCAATTAAAACAATTATTCCGCTAGTTTTAATGGTCTGCCATCTTATGATGATTTAGAATGACGTTACCACATACAACACATTTTATCTTATATTGTCACCCAAACTTAATATGTATGCAAAATTTCAGCTCAATTGTTTGAAAATATCCGTTTCAAAATTGAGTAGCAAGATTCCACCCGAAAGACTTACATCCATACATTGCAAGTTTATCTTGAAACAGTTGAACCGATTTTGATATAACATATCTAAGAACCACCGCTAGAAAACTCTATTTCGAATAAAATAAACCGGATTTAAATCTGTTCACCCGTTAAGCAGCTACGTTTCCACAGACAGACACACAGACAAACAGTGGTCAAACTTATGACACCTCCCTTTTTTCTCGGGAGTCAAGTTTTTCATCATAATTCAGGTATACCTAGTATATTGTGTAGAATGAAATTTTTTAAACTTTTTGTCATATTGACGAAAAATTGAGAAAATTGACTAACGTACTTATTTTAATGTAACAATATGGCATTTTCTTCTCTAAAATCATATTGTAAAAAGCTTATAATTACATATATATTTAAACCTCATCCTTTAATTTTTTTGCCATAAAATATACTGACATATGATATGGTAATAAAGTTTTCATATAATAATAACAAATAAACAAATCACGGAAGACTGATAATGTTTCTATAAAGGTCGATGAATGTAAACCAGGGCAAAAGCTTTTAAGCTCGCGCTTCTGTTTAGAACGCAGACGTGTGGTACGGCACGTCGATACAATTGGTACATACGTTGTAACGTTCATTATATACTAAAATATTCGGCGATCATATATATCGGAACGTCAATTGAGTCGGATTTTTTCGGCACATTAGTTAGTATATGATGAGATGTCAAGGGGGACGCTCAACGCTACTCACATTTTCAGCATACAGACGCTGGTAAGCGGGAGGGCGCGTGCGCGGCGGCGCGGGCGAGGTGCGACGGCGCGCCCCCCCGCCGGTGAATATCATCGGCGCGAGCGCATCGCCGCGGCTTCTGCGCGCGCACGCGTCGCACGCCGCCTCCGAGCGACGAACACGCTGCTTCGCCCGACCGCACCGCCCGCAATCGCGTATTTATAAACGAAATTCCACACGCGCTATTCGCGGCCGGATACAACTTTTTACACGGCTTTCGGCACTTACGACGTACGGAGCACTGAAGAGGCGGGTTCCTGGATTGTCTACCGGAGTCCGTGAGTCAACCGCCACCGCCCGCCTTCGTCCGTCTGCGTCCGACGAGATTTTAAGCGATATACAAAAATGCCACTCTTAAAATAATTACAAGTATACGAGAATGTTGAGGCGAAT
This sequence comes from Junonia grisea, assembly GCA_018235645.1. Lineage (NCBI taxonomy): Eukaryota > Metazoa > Arthropoda > Insecta > Lepidoptera > Nymphalidae > Junonia > Junonia grisea. The sequence goes on along the minus strand of DVXP01000070.1, from coordinate 2,853 downwards.
AAATGATAGAGAAACTATTTATAGTAAGATACAAATCTTTATACTTTTCAAATTCTGACAATAGAAATGTTTTGACGTATTTTAACATCAGAATTGGAAACATCTTTAACATTTGTCGGTTGGTGTAAACAAGAATAGGAATAGGTAGATCATGCTATTTTTAAATTTTTAATTCTTTTCTCTCCTCGACTAAAACATATTAGAGCAGGTAAAGTGCGATCACATAATATAAGTATAGCTTTTGCCCGCGTCATTTATTGTTGTACGTAAGAAAACGCTATCCCTTCGAGAATGACTTATTTTTTAGGAATAAAAATATGTTGTTATTTACTTAAGATTTTAAACTTTAATGACAATCGCTACACACGTTTAAAAATTAATGAAAATACTGATTTCGGCGTCAAAGTGTAACAAAAAAAACAAACTTACTATCGCATTTGTAATACAAATAAAGAAATTTTAAAGAAAATTAGGTATTCGTAGGTATTCATAGATATAAAAAGTAGGAGAAAAAACAGACTGACCCATTTATTAAATTATTTTATTTGTACTAGGTACTCTTGATACTACACAGATTGATATAAAATACTAGCTCATACTCAGAAGTCATTTTCTATCCAAAATCGTAAAGAGCGCATATGATGACCTCAAAACCTGAAAAATATAAACATTTACCTTAAAAAGTCCAAAGTATCATATATATCATTTTTGAAAAGTAAGAAATACTACATAGTACACTGCTGCTACATTTTTAAACGACTTCAAAAAAGGAATGTACTCATTTCGACCGGTATATATTTTTTAATAAATTATTGAGCTGGATAGCATAGTGGTTAGCACTAGCTCAATAATTTATAAAAAAAATATACCGGTTAAATTGAGTACACTCCTTTTTTGAACACGTCGATCTACAACCAAAGGTCGCGGTTAAAAACCTGGATAGGACCGCGGAATTTTCAAATGCTTGTCTTTAAATGCATCTCGTATTCGACGGTGAAGGAAAACATCGTGAGGACATTGCATGTGCCGGTTTCTGACACATGTAAGTAAATCCGCCAACCCGCCATAGAACAACGTGGTGGATTAAATACCTTAACATTTACAGAGGTGGTCTTTCCTCAGCAGTGAGACTTTTATAGGCTATTTCTTTACTTTATTTATAAATGATTCTTACAGAAATATAGGTGTCGACTGATAGCGGGATCACTCGAGCTGTGCGAGGCTCTATCGTGCGCTTGTACCGCTCCATCAGCACGAGCAGCCGGCGGCGAAACCCCGGCGACAACGATAGCCATTCCGATCGGTAAATTGACTCGTTCACTAGGTCGCTCTTTCATAAAAAAATGTTAGATGTAAAGGAACGCAAGACTTTTCTAAGAAACTTTATTTATATGAGAATATTATATACTCGTATGTAACATCATTTAGGAATTACAGAGAATCCAGACGAATGATAATAATCGATAACATATCTACTTACAGTAGGATGACTAGATAGTACATAGTAGGTAGGTACATGTGATTTTTTTAATTTGCAAATGATACCTATATCTACAAATTGTAAAATCAGGATAAAAAAACAAATCTCTTTAAATTCATGTAAATTTGTTATTCTTTTGTCATTGTTTTCTGTCGTTGGTCATTATTATTAGTATTTTACTCAATATTTATATATGTAATTATGTTGTATGTATATTGTTTGTGTAGTATATATTATACATATTTATGCAATCTATTTTATGCTTAGTAATTAACTTTATCTATTTCTGTGCATCTCCTAACCATTTATTCATACTCATGTCCTGGATGCCCAAAGGTTGTCTGGAAGAAATCGCTGCTTGAGCGATAAGACCGCCTTTTGTACATGTTTTTTGTTTATTTCTCTTTCTTTCTGTGTGTTATTTTATTTGTTAATGTACAATAAAGAATATTTGTATTGTATTGTAAGGATGTTGAAAACTCACGACAATCGAGACCATAACAAGAACAAATATAACAATTTTAATGTAAGCTTTATGTCGCTAAAAAAATACCTAATAAACATTAATCCTAAATTACATAACAGAACTTTCGAAATACGTTAATTATTACCTCTTCTCTAAGATGTGTTCCATAATAACAGTAAATGAAAAGCTGCGACAACATGCATCCTAGGTACATAGCCATAGATATGAATTCGGCTGAAAATAAAGGAAGCTGAAAATCATTAGCAATGCGTTAATATGAAAAAGTTATTAGAATCTTAAAAATTTAAATTAAAAAGTATTCTTGTTTTTCTCGTTACTTACTCCGACTATTTTGTAGAGAGTCATGCAAATAACCCAAGCTACTATAACAAAATGAACAATCATTGCTTCGTTGAAAATAGATTCTACTTCTTTAACATACCTAAAAAAGTTGGATAAAAACAAAACGGTTATTTCAAGCTTTCATTAATCCGTCTTATTATAAATTAACATTAATTTAAAATTAGCATTTCCTAATAATAGGTTGCTACTGAAGTTTTAAGTGTTTATTTTTTGTTTAAGCTCGTGTAGGTACCTATCTCCTGCTCAGTGAAGGAAAAATCCTTGGGAAACCCAGATATAATACATATGTACTCGTAGGTACATTAATCAAGAGGAATTCGGAGATATGTGTAAATAGGTACAATTATGTATTCGAAAGAATATGATTTGAGTTTCTTTGTTTCATCGTAATGTCTTAACACCCGAGCATCTATACATATAATAAAATCGTAGAAAAGTCGATTCTGTACATTGAATATTTTTCAAAAAAAAACAAGTGTAACGCGTTGTATGTACGTTACCGAAGCCGAAACTATGGTTTTTAAAATTTTTGTCTGTTTGTCTG
>DVXP01000069.1:0-31618 GCA_018235645.1 Junonia grisea | reverse complement strand
ACATGTTTTTATGTTAATATTAATTATGCTCCATGTAGAATTTTCCCGAAGAACCTCCAAAGTGTTAAACTGTAGCAACAAGGAACTTGTTTAAGCAAGATTGGGTAGAGCAAGATTACCGCTCAGAGGTCACTGCTTCGCGAACACCATCGGTCAGCACACTCCGTATTTTGCCCTGTTTTATATTTATATTTTTGTATACGTATTTGTTACTGTCATTTAAGAAAATTAATCAATATGCATGCAATTTATACCTACCAAGAATACTCACTGAGTTTACTTTTTGATTTGTTTCACTGCAGTTGAAAAGGTTTGTGCTTGTAGCAGTCATTGACTACTGAATCTCTTAATTTTTGGCTTCTATCATTTATTTGCTAACTTCCTCTACCAGCATCCAAGGTTTGTTAAAGATATACGATATATATAAAAAGATGTTAAGATATACGTATTTTAGGATCGGAGATTATAAAATGTACTTTTCTAATAAGTTTGTGTGATTTTTCTTTAACTAAATGGACTACGAATTTAGCAACAAACTGTAAGATGGTTTATGTAAATTTTTAATTACAGTTTCGTAAATAATATTATTGATATTATGTTATTTGATGAACGACTATGATGGCCCAAAGAGCTTAATAAATATAAAGGTTATTTCACATAAGGAGAGGGAGACAGATTGAACAGATTATAGTAAAGAAGACGAAGAATAAGAGTAGTACTGCGATGCCTAATTGGGAGTGAGGAGGGAGTTGTTGATCATATTGAAGATCTCAGGCTTAATAAGTTGCTCTTAACACATTCATGCGTACCATGCGTCAACATAATCGAATGCTAATATCATGTTAATGGGAATGGGAAGAACGTTGCGTAATCTTGGAATAGAGCCAACAGCAGAACAGCTATATCCATTTTTATTGTGATTTCCATGTTACTTATGTACAAAAGACGATTCCTAGCTTTTCTTCTAAATGGTTTGTTAAAACAATGAAAGTGTACAGCTGAAAGACCAAAGAAATAATTTTGTGTTAATAAGCATTTTCGACTACCAATAAGCGGCGTTTAGGATTTATTTTGTATACCTCGGAGTCCAAAAGACTCCTTGGCAATATTTGATATATTATTGTTAAGTCGATAAAATATTGATATTATTTTTAGTTTATAAATAAAAAGTTAGCAAGAGTTTATATAGATACAAAAAGTGATAAATAACATCCAATAAGAGAGAAGACAGTACGCTACCTTGTGAAACCCCAGCTGTTAACGGGCAATCAAGAGATATTCTTGTATTAAATTAAAGTTACAAATTTTATTAATGTTTTGAAATGCACTATATTATAAAGTTTTTACTTGTTATCATAAAACTATAATCATAAATCCGTTATAATCTAAGGAAAAACCACAAGAAACCTTCATGCACCTTTTGTGGCATTGAAATAATGCTTCAAGTAGTCCAAAGACTACTGCTATTTATAATTATAAATATTATAAAGACATTAATTTTGTATGTGTCTTTGCTGGGGTAAACTTTGTGAATACTGGGGTCATGAGAAAATTATTGAGTACCGTATGGAATTCTATTTTATTCAGGACGGTGATAGGTAATAAATAATTATATTTAATAATCTCCTTTATTATGTATTATTTTATAATAAATAAATGAGATTTTCCGCGTGTAAAACCTAGTTTTAGATACCTATATAATAGATTTAAGGTAATTGTAGAAAAAAATAATCGGTCTTTGCTCTTAATTAGTCTGTTTACGTAATCAGGTAGTTTTATGTGACGTCAACCAATATCATAAACAACCAATTATGGCTTAAACTAGATTGTCCGCTGCATAATTAAGCCATATTTGATTAAAATCACATTATACGCAGATATAAGGCGGTATAGTTATTTTGCATATTGAGGACCTTTGTTAGGTATAAGTCTAAAATATAACCTAATATCTTTTGACAGCGTAGATAAACCTGAAATAGATAATATCCATACACAATTCAATATTGATATAAATGTAACACTTTTCAATTCTTGTATTTTTTGTACTTTTCATACCTACTTAAGGTGACCATTTTTGTTACACCTAAAACTATAATAGTACAGTCATTTGGTCGAAAAAATAGGGGTTACCTGGATAGTTTTCCGGGAAATGCATCGGAAAGGAGTTATTATCAAAAAACTGCTTTTAGGCGCCATTTTTGCAATATGGCAGCGCGAGCGGCAAAGATACGAGGTGGCAAAGTTAAAATTCGGAAAGAGCACGTCAAAATCTATAAAACTACCAATTTTTAAAACTCCCGGAAAACTTTCCAAGTAAATATACCAAATGACTGTACTATAATACCAACCATAAAAATAAATTTGTAATAAAATTTTAATCGATTTTTCCTGCTGTCGTCGTATTAAAAAGCTAAAGGTCTCGTGTCCTATATTGCTGATTGCATGATTGAATTGCTAAATAAACGTCACCGACTACCGTAGCCCTACATTTCTAATGATGTTTCCCGACCTCATAACTTACTTTCTCTGCTAAAAAAAAGGACATTTTTGTGTCTCGAAAGCACGCCGAATTTCCTAGGTTTGGTGTCGACTGAAAAACGGGATCTCTGGTCATTAATCATACTCAAACAATTATGTAAGTATCAAAAATGTGTGTAATATTATTTATTAGATATATAAAATAAAAATTGCAATCCATCCTGTAAATGTACATGTAAAGGCAAAACGGCTGAACTGTGTTGGCTGAAAATGAAATGATGATGACAAGTTATCAAACTTGGATAACTAAACCTTCAGCGAGAATTATTAGCTATAACGGTCTAAGAATTAAAGGTCCGGAATTAGAAAAATATTCTGTCCCCTATTAATTTTAGATGAAATAACTTTTTATGAGTTCATTTCAGTGTAATTATTTTATAAAAATAACCTCTGTGACAAGACAAAGCTGCTGGCAGCAGCTTGTAATAATGCATCTATAATAAAATTAAATGTAATTATCTATAAATATTATATCAAAACTGATTTAAAATAATTTATTTAACAAGATTCTTATAGGATGTATGTCAAGCGTGTAAAAAATATGTAGTTAGAGAAAATATATCTGATAATAAATTCTGAGCCTGAGAAAGATATGTATTAAGTGTACTTATTGATGATTAATATGTGTAAAATGTCATTATTTACACATTAATTTTTCTTTTATTACAGGTTCTTGCGTTACATATGTTAATTTCTTATTTCTGCTCGTAATAAATACTTTTTTTTATTTTTTATTAATACATTCAAGGTAAATCATGACGCAACTTTCTACCCGCGTCATCTGCACGAGGTTAGTAAAACGATAAATATATGGTATTAAAGTATTTATTTAAATATGTATCACAAAAATTACAGTGCTATCTAATATGACAAAAGATAACCGATACTTAGTACCTAATACCATTGACTAAAATAGTTTTTCGTACGCTTAAACCTTTAACATTTTAATGATATAAGGTTAAATTCTTTTTAAATTGCGGTAGGTCTTCATGCGTCATATTAAGTTTCCCTAGTCCTGACTTTTGACTATTTTGTTTTATTTGGCAGTATTACACGGCTGGTTCTGAGGCAATGTTAAGAATTACATTCACCAATCTGTAGACTATATAGTATATATGCTATGTTTGTATGTATACACATACATACACGTAGGTAACTTGTTGAATTAAACCATCGTTCAACAGGATTTTTTACAAGATTTTTTAGTAGGTTTTAATTCATTTCCTTGTTTCGTGCATTATTTTTATCCATTTATAAATGCGCATTTAAAACAATCTACCGCACACCATATATTTTACGCAAAATTATTATTAGTAAGAATGTTCAAAATTATATTTTGTGATGTACAAATTAATATATAGAAATTACACATCCCAAATTTTTTATAAAATTTTACTATGGTACAACTTAAAAATCTATACTTTTTCGTTACCTAGAGTCGGTGCTTAATTCGTAATCAGGTCTTTATTATCATTCGATTTAATTGTTTTCCGCCAAAAATGAAATAACTACTGTTTATAACTATATTAAGAGGTATATTTTATGTTTAAAATACAGAGGTGCTTTACATATCTTGCAAACCTGTTGTGAATAGGAATCATTATTTATTTAAAACAACAAAATTAATGTTTCGAACGTCAGGTATTTTATTGGTAATAAAAGTGAATTAAAAGGCTGCATTTTTAACAAAGTAATGTAGTATTGCAATATAAATAATATTTCTGTAGTATTATTTAATTTATTACGAAAGGTATATATTTGTTAGCCTTTCAAAATAACAATAGATAATGTTTACTGTTGCTGACGTCGTACGAAATTATTTTATGTCTTATTTAAATAAGCTGCAAATAAAAATTAACAATTAAAATAAATATTACCATTCAATTGCATTTTTTAATGCCAACCGAGCCAATTAGTTTTATAATATCTTCGAAACACTATTACAAAGCTGCGAACCTTATAAGATTTTAATAATATAAAATGAACAAGTCTTTTACAATATTTATAAAAGTATAAAAACAACTTAAACACTTAATAATGTTGTGAAAGTATTGAATGATATCATTTATAAGATCAGACATATAATAAAGTAATTTTTCTATAATTTTTATGTCAGATCTTATAAATAATCCTCAAGATAATAATTGAGCACAGTATTTCGGCTGGGTTTGTGACAGCACCAAAGGTAATTAATCTACTTAATTATACCATCACTATTTGTAACTAATTGAGCTTAACTTTCAATTAATTCGAGATTCACTTTGTACTTTGTCCGTCTCGCTTACGACGCGTACACAGATCTCCATATAGTTCCACTAACACCATGACACATTTATCCAGGGCAAGAAATTTGATACGTAAACTAGATGACTTGATTTAGAAACTTGAAGAATGCTTGACAAAACATCAGTTCCAAAAATTTTCAATAGGCTTTGGTAAGAGAGTTGAAATTGCCGGATTGTCTTCCGAATGGCTTTTTGGCTTAATATTTCATATTGAGCCAATGCTTGATTTTTTGCCAACTTCCAAAGTCGTCTATTGGCTTGATTTTGAAACTTGGTCTAATGTCTGTCATTTTATTGGTTTCCAAATTGGCCTTCGTAGTTCCCGGTAGAATATGGCACTAGAAGAAAATGCCATGGGATGTGAGATGTCAGATTCACTGCGACGCGACGGCGCCTGCCATCCTCTGCCGGACGTCACCCAGCGCGGAACCGTTGCTGAAACCGTTCAGGAGTGGCAGCTTCCTCTCTTTCGTTTCGTAATCGTGCTTCGATGATTCTACTTCTATCTTTTGTTTCTCCTTCAGACTCTGTTAAATAAATATTAGATTACTTGACTGGATATGACAGATTTTTAAATGAATGTAACGTATCGCACCTTGACCTGTACTTAATTATTATGTATCTATAATTTACATATATTTGCAATCTAAGGTGTAATTATATTTTTATTTTTAATTATTTATGTTACTGGCTTAACCCATTTTCAGACCAAACTACTTTATTCTAGGTCAAACCGGTTTTTTTGGCACACCTACATGCACGTGATAATGTAAAAAGTTTTTGGGAGTTGAAATATTCATTGTGTTTTTTTTATTCAGAAGCAAAAAAAAAATAAATGTCTATAAGACTATAAAACTTAATGATCCACGCTGGGAAATTCGTACAGTATTGCGTATTTGCGTCTGCGCAAAAAATGGCAGCTTACAAAATGATACGTTCGGTTAATTCGATTTTTTATTTGGAGTCAATATCCTTAGTTACATGTTATCTTATGAAGAAAAAAAAACATTAAGTATTAGTATTTATACGTGTACAAATCATCATTCTGTGTGAACAACAATTAACAGGTCATTAATTAGATGTTTAACTAGTCTATGCATATATGCTATCACGATTATGATCATGTGTCCAATGTTTGCATCATCTCATGCATCTCGTATGTATGTTATCTACGAGTATAAATAAAGAATATTACGTATGCTTTTTTCTCTAATTCACCTAACCTTGTGAAAGGAACATAAAAGTACAGAATATAAAAGAAGTTCTATATTACCTTCGCCTTCTTGATGTAAGCTTGTTTGTAGAAGTCGGAGAAGAGATAGTAGAAGAGGACGGCGTGCATTCCGATCCACCAAACGAAGGCTCGAGGATAGTCGCAGTCGATGAACAGAAGTTGGAACGCGTGGATGAACACCAACACGAATTGAACCTATTGAAAAATTCCAATTAGTTTATATTATGCAAAAAAAGAATCTTAACTGCCAATAAAAAATCTTAATATACAATAAAGAAAAAACAACGGAAATCATATAGCAAACAACGAAAGAAAACATTGAAAATATGAGTACGTAGACCAGTTTTTTCCATACGAACTTGAATTACTCGAACGTTCTGTATAAACGAGAATGAATCAACTAAACACAGCTTCCTTTTCGCTATTACGTCTGACTTCAAGTGTTTGCGCCTTGACTGTGGTATTGACCTTAGACGTCCCTTTACTTGGACAATCATAACCTTGTTGATGATCATTTAATTACGACCGGCCTTAGAAATACCTTTGCCTCTATTAGCTATAACCTAGCCTGCATTGTATTGACTAACAATAATAAGAAAGAAATATAATTCATTACGTGCGTTGGTCATCTATGATTGCTTAACTTTTTGTGCGTTTATAAATTGACTATTCAATTCCGAACCATGACTTTCATATTTGATTGTGTTTATTATCTATGTTGTCATTGTGAAGAAATTCGTAGAAATTACCATCTGCAGTGCGGTGAGGTACTTCTTCCACCACAAGTACTTCTGCACCTGAGGACCGAGGGCTGCCAGTAGGTAGTATGAGTACATCACGATGTGGACGAACGTGTTCAGCATTCCGAAGAATGTCGAGTGACCACCTGTAAGATACATGTCATTAGAGTATCTATCCGCAAAGAAAACCAGTCATTTTATCTCCTTAAAAATGTAAAACATGCATATTGATTTTGTGAAACAGTTCCCGTAGTTATTTGTGTATGAAATTACCTACGATTAAGCTTTGTGATAGAATAAATGTATGCAAGTCTTTATTAGTTCTACAGACTTTAATCGATATTGCTATGGATATAATAGCGACATTGTTTTGTTTAAAATCTATAAGGTGTAATAAAAAACACAATTTAATAAATTGTTTAAAATAAATGCGAATGATAAATTAAAAAGTTTTAACAAACAATTGTATTGCACGTTAAGGTTAATGAAATAATTGTACATTTTTTGTAAGATCCAGCCAGCGTTTATGTGCGGAAAAACCCGTAGTATAATATCTGATATAAACGTTACGGTTAGTTTGCTAACATTTTAATTGACATAAACAACATTTTCATATAAATTTGATGGGAAAAAATCCGTGTAAAAAGCATCGAAGGTCGTTTTCCTTTGAACATTATAGAAGTAATTTTTTGTCAAGAAATTACGACTATGTTGTTAAGATAAGAATTTATTTAATAATACTTTTGTGAATACCGGTTATCCGGTATTTCGGCATTACGTAATATACGGTCGATGATCGAAGAACTTCCGTAGGTATATGAAATATGGTTTTTCTTTTTGCAATTTTAAAGCGTATTTTTTGTCCATCATTCTTTATATATCATATTGTACAAATTAAATTCAAGATTTATTCGATAATTTAATTTTGTAAATAACTTTGTATCACAAAAGAGGCTTAAAAACTTTAAAATCCAATATTCACCACGTAAAGCTTATTTAATGATCAACATTATATTTTTATAAGACATTTTTGATTCATTAGTACTTTGGGTTTTTAATAATATCTAGATAGATTAGAAAGCTTTTCTTTATTAAAGTTACTATGAAAAATATTCAACACTTATCAAATGAACATTACTATATGTACAAAAATAGTTTGTCAACGTGGAGGAATGTTTCTATAATGCCTACTGATAGATTTAAGTAAAATGATTTGTAATGGAATTAACGTGGAACACAAAAACAATCTATTAAGGAGAAGGATAGTAATATGATCTACCGAGCTATTCCGACGCGGATACATGTCTTAGATTTTTTCAAAATGTGAAGGTCTCATAATGTTTTCCTTATGTGCAACTGAGATTACTTAAAACACAGCACTTTAAAACTCGGTGGTTAACCCAAAACCCACGACCGGTTAATCCCACGACGTGTGTTATCCACGAGTACAACTCAGTTCATGCAGGCGCGGTTCGAAGAAGTCACAGGGGACATGACCCCAAAATCATACACGTTAAATTAAAAAAAAAAAACTTTTAAAATTAAATAATAGAAGTAATGTACGGGGGACTGTTTATATTCCACATATAGATACAGGTGACGTATAAGAAATAGCACCTGCTATACATTACAGTCTATGATTATTAGAGACCCAACCAAAAATTTCAGACGGCCACCACGCCTGAGTTCATGAGATTTTTGCTCTCAAGAAAACGCAGATTGATTTTGAATAGTGTGAATAAAATAGCGGTGCGTAGATTTATTTGAGGCGAAGACGAGAATGACAGTAATACCACTGTGGCGTGCGGTAAACGACCGCGCAGATTTCATGATTAGGATGTATGTAACCCATAAGCATTCACGTACCGAATCAAATTACCATGCCGCCTCATAAATTAATACGCACCGCCTGTGATTTATGTAATTTTAATATTCTAAAGCTTAATTTTGGTATTTTCCACAAACACAACAACAAAATAGAATAACAGAATACAAAACTAATGGAATACTACTCCTGTGCGTGATAAATATGCATATGTATAAAAACTTATGTTGCAGTTTGTTTATATATAGAAAATCCATTTAAGTTTAAAATAATTTATAATAATTTGCGGTAACATATGCATCGTTTTATGCTTATTAATGAACTCGGCACTAGGAAATAATTTAAAATTGATGTTACCTGTTTGTATTGATTAAACATTTAAACTTTATTTTTTTATATTTTTGTATATTATATACATATTTATAATGTGTAATTACAATTAAAAAAATCTATAATTTACATTCACAACAGCAATAACGCATTTTACCTTTATACTTTATAAAATTTCAAAATTAGTTTTGAAATTTTATACATGTTTGAAGGTGTTGACCGCAAAATAAAAATCTATACTAAACTTATAATCTATAAAAAACTAACAAAAACCCGAATCCAGTGGTAACTTTACCTCTAGACTGTTTCTGTAAAAGCACGAGCTTTAAATGTAACTTGTATGTAATTGTACATAATTAAGGATATTTTTAAATTTATTAAAAAATATTCCATAAAAATAATAAAACACAAATTCAAATTTTATAATATACATAAATTCTAGTCGTCTACGCTAGTTCGTGTTCTCGAATACTTCCGTGCCTACTATTTGTTTACCAAAGTTTGTGCTTAACATTATCTATACGTTAAGGTTAAAAACCTGTTTGTTTGAATACATTAAACTTAGGATGTACTGGTTGATTTATTTATTATTATTTTTTTTTTGTATTCGATAGCGTATTAATAAAAAAGTTATCCCTTAAAAATGAGGGGAAGGATGGGTCCATTATGACCTGCGCGCAGAAAGGACATTTTTCCTTATAAGTTTTGTCCAGTAAAAGACGTCTTTTATGGTTAGTGTAAGGAAATAAAAACTTTTTTCGGTTGACTTTTATATGCAGATAAAAAAAGTCGTGACCTACAAAAATCCTTGAAAATAAGACAACATTGTTAAAAATAAGATTCAATTTGAAATATTAATTTGCGTCATTAAAAACAAACAGCAAAATATTTGCAAAAATGAAATCTGTATAAATATTGATTATTTTCAAGAGCTTTACAAAAAACAGTCGTAATTTATCTCTGAATTTAATTGACTACAGTTCTAAAACTTTAGGAAGCTGTAAGAAACATTATTATGGTGATGTTTTACATTCCTTTCTTAATGTATAATTGTTTACCTTCCGTCTAGCAAAAATGCCGTTGACGTATTTTATCATTCTAGAAAATTCGCATGAAAGGATCTGGCTTATTTGGTCAGTTACGATAATCAAATACGAATAATAAACGCGATTTCGTTTGCTCAACGCGTTAAGCAAATAACGACTTGTATAGAAGAACCTGTACACGACGTTCAATTGTTGACAAATAAGATAAGTGTATCTTACACTCGAGAATCTTTAATTTAGAAGTCATTCCTCATACGTAAAATCTTACGTTATAATTTTACGTCCAGTAAACTAATTTTATTTATCGTTACGGATAACTCGTACAAAAAGTTTATACAAATTTTTAATACAAGTCATAAATAATAATAAAACTAGGAAGGTGACACAAAAGTAGTAAAATTAACTGGAATATGTTGCAAGCTAGACAGAAGGTTTTTTCTTGCGGCTATTAAGTATCACAGGTTCAATATCTCGTAATGTAGATTACCTTGTAAGGACTCTGTCACACTTGTTTGTTTTATTATTCGTGCGTATATGCGTTCCACTTCGATATTCAACTTACTTTCTTAATAAATAAATTGAATGGCGCTATGCCTAGTATGGATGGGCTTTTTGTAAAAGTGGACGAATCAAATTCTACTGAAAGTAACAGATTGTTTATCAGAATGACATGATGCCATGTGACTTCTTTGTTAAACAGTAGAAATCTGGCTTGCTTTTCGAGAACGGTGGGTTGATTTCGGCAAGTACCAAATAAGTCTTTTTTTATCCATATTATTCGTTTAGTCATATTATTATTCACAAAATCACATGTTTAATGTTTAACTATTATATAGGAAGATACCAATGAACAAAGGATAACGAACGACTGCGTTATTGTCAGATGTATATCATAATAAACAAGTTAAACCACGTTGGAACGTGTATATATCGTGACAGGCATACGTACGCGTATATTTCTCTTTAAAATGGCAATAGAGAATCCGTTTGAATGCGTGTAATCAGATCTTAAGTTAATAATGGAGTTAAGTTAAAAGATCCCGCCGTAGGACTCACTAACTTATTTTAATACTATCAATTAATAGATATTAAATATGCTAAATATATTTTAAACCATTGCGTTGGGGTCATTGTGTTCCGATATGACATTAAAGCGATAAAATCAAGTTTGTCCCCGTATTAAATTTCGTTATTTTTTAATTGATTACACGATTTGATCTTTATTTTTTATTAATTATTAAATTTTTAATTTGATCTTTTTGTATACCTAGCCGAATAGCCTTAGTGATCATGTAAACAAAAGTTTCAAATTACAAATCATATGTGCCCTTAAAAATGACTTAATTTTAAAACCAAAGTTTTGTTTTTTGCATTACCTTGACGAGGCATTTGTACAAAAATGTATCTACACTGAATCTACAATTAATTACAAAAATGGGCGCATCTTATGCAGATTTTAAAATGGCAAAAAATTATCCATTTATTCTGTCTGCTAAAATAAATAAAATCCTCATATTCCTTACGTAATGAAAATAATCATATATTTATTTCTAATGGCGACAACAACAGCTTTGCAAATACACATATTAATAACCACGAGCCACGAGACTTGTTATTCTGGTTTGTGTATTACCAGTTTCTGGTAAAACTTACCTGGTGTGAACTTGACTCCGAACCACACGGACATGGGCATGATGCCGTGGTGGATGACGTGCAGTTTCGAAACATGGTCAAACTTCTTACGCATTACGAAGAAGATCTGAAATAGAAGACAATGTGTTCTTATCTATTTCATATTCAAATCTTTGATTAAAATATTTGGACTCTATAAAGAGGCCATCAAAGGTACCACCGCTCTTTCCGAACATATGCATCATTTCATATGTTAATGTAATGGCCAGGCAGAAAATGTTGATTCAAGTCCTTCTAAATCGACCTTTATAATATGGTATATTAGTTTCCAATTTTTTTATTTACATTCTATAGTAAATTATGTAAATAATACTTATACTTAGTAATTCTGTTTTGAATTACCTACTTTTTAGTCCTTTTCAAGTTATTTTGAATTATTACTAATCAAGTTAATTTACCTTTGATATTTCTCATAAATAAGTTTATTAAATAAGTTCGTATGCCTAAGTTATTTATTGTAACACGCACATTTGTAAAAAAAATATTATTAAATAAATATATATATTATGTAAATAAATATTATAAAAATTAATTTGAGCACTATTAGCATACACGTGAGTAATGTAAGAATCAAGAGTTTAATTTTTTGCAAAAATTAAACTAATTAGTATTTTTTAAACATTTATGAGGGTTTTTTCCTGAATCATTCCTATTACAAGAAGCATCTCTCGTGTGCAGCTTGAGCAGCCATGCGTCAAGTTATCAAAATTACTTGAACACATATAAACTTATCATTCCATAAACACAAAGGAGATTTGTAATAATCCTTATCCACACTTCCTTATTGATATAATATATTACATACGAAATTACATCCGTTTGTCTGGAACATTGTCACTTAGACATGTGAACCAATTTCGATGAATTTCGTTATGAATGTACTTTGATAACTACGTATTGGCGTGATAACAGAAGCTAGTTAATTTATTAAAACGTAAAGGTAAAATTTCAAACATTTTCATGAAAATTCAGTAGAACTGAGGAGGACGAAATTTGGCAACAAAAATGAATGTCATGACATTCATTTTTATATCGACCACATCGGCCGCTATTAAAAAATAGCATTGGGAAAGTTTTATTTTTATTAACTATTAAAATTTTAATTTTTATAATTAATAAATTTTTTTATATAAAAAATAAGTTTATTAGTAATAAATTCTAGCACGGGATGTGCTATTCATTCTCATTATTATTATTTAATATATTAATGTAAAAACAAATGACTAAAAACGTTAATTGTTTAAAAATTATACATACCGTGTCGAAAAACTCTGTGAATTTGGAGAAATAGTACCACCAACATCCATGTGCTATCTGTAAAAGAAATTAATTAATTAATACGTTTTGATATTATTTTATAAAGCATTAATTAATACGTTTTGATATTATTTTAATTATTATACTAAATTAAATTTAAAATAAAGATGCGCTGTTCTTGCAATTCCTTTAAAATGCATATTAAATAATTATATATTTTTATCATTTTATAACTTTTTTTTTAATTTAATAACTATTTAATTTTCTTTATCGCATCGTATCTTAATATATTATTTTGTTTCGACAAGACGTCATATTGTGTTTTTTATAGGAAATTCCCATATTTCAATTTATTTTGTCCGTCTGATATAATTTGATTAACTAGCCCCTAATAAAATCATTTAAATTATTTACGGTCGTTTGTAAAAATTAAAAGAAAAAAATAAAATTAAATTAAAAGCCATGATATAAATTCATTTATTCCACATAGACAACTTAGCTGTTGACGGCCTTATACATAAACTTTGTACGAAATTTTTATTGTATAATTGTTAAAATATAAAAATAAGTTCAAAAACTAAAACTCAACTACTGAAAAGTATGAAACAAGAAAATCCCGTAAAATAGCCGTGGTCGTATGTTACATTTCCCTAGAAGATATTACAATTAGAATAAGTGTAGAATAATACTTTTCACTAGTCGGGTTTTAGTTTTTGAACTTATTTTTATTTAAATAATTTTGGAGTTATGATACCTAACTGATTAGAAGACTTATAAAATTCATATAAAAATTGTATAAATTCTACATACATACAGGTCACAAGCAAACGCTAGTAATAACAATAATAGTATAGTAGATAATTCTGTTTGACTTTCAAAAAGTGAATTTTTTGTTCCTATTTTGAATAAAAGTTAATTTCATTTCATTTCATATCTATATATTTAAAATGTACAAGTAAAGCGCTTTCAAATGATACCAAACATACATACATACATACATAGCCTGTCAAAATCATAACCCTCCTTTTGCTTTGCCGTAGTCGGGTAAAAAGGAAGGCAATTATTCAAGCAAAGCGTGATCACATGGGCGCAGCCACGATGTGCGTTTGCGCACTTCTGGATGCTGGTCAGGCATGAAAATTTTAAAATCCTTTAAAGTTTACACTTATTTTGAAATATTTACATACTATATGCTGGATGTAGCTAACTCACTTTTTATCTTGTTATTTATACATTTCAACGAATGGTTTTTTACATTACCGGATTTTGCTCACTTCTAAAGCCAATTAAAGCCTGACTAATTAAAACCAATTAAAAACCAAATATATCCTGGTTACACCCATGCGAAAATATCTTTCTAGCAGTTTCATGGAATTTTAGAAGAGTTCTGTTTAATTCTAGCCTAGGTATTGACAGGTTTAATGAAACATTTAATACCACTAGACCATTTAGTAGCGGTCGTCTACACCCATATAACATTTTCGTTAAGACCGAATTTCGTCACATCCCACACATTTGTAGTGAATGTCATAGTCATAAAAACACAACTAAATCTCCATAATAATCAATTTTCGTTTGTATCTATTGCGTCCCAAATAATCGAATCTCTTGAATCACTCGCCCTTGAACATACTTTCATGTGATGTTAAAGTTTAACCATATATTTATGGTAATCCGAAATAGGATTAGAACCTTGATCTTTTTCTTCTGACTCTTAAATAATATTGCAAAACCGTAGCAAACCGGTCGGAAACAGTGAAATAAGTCGGATATATAAAACACATTCTCAATCACGTTTTAAATAATTTTTACTTGGATTTTGATATTAAATATTGGGAAATCGGAAAACCCGATGCAAAATATATGGCAACGACAAAAAAAAATTGAAGGTGAGCATACTTTTACGATGTTGTAATCAATGATGGTCAATAACAATAATTGATATCATTACCAGAAGACCAGAACGGACCGTGTGGTTGTTTTCGACATTTTTACCATATAGCCATACCTACATGTATACGTATTGATACATTGTGCAAGTATTGTAAGGGTTAAAATTTTCTTCAGTGTTATTTTTACTTTAGGGCTTTACATGTGACTAACAAAATTCAATTATAATAATCACTAAGTATATATTTCTTCTAAATTTCTGTGTAGAATTTTTCTAATAATTATTTTAGGTACAATTTTTTGTGTTCATATTGTGTCGAGATATATCCTCGCGAAAAGCTTTTATGTTTTGAATTATTTGAAAATATAATGTGAAATAGACCTTTTTTCAATAAGTAAAAAATATTTATGCAAAAACTCGATTTCAAGAATGGTTTTAACAAAAAATGTATAATTATTAATTAAATTATTTTTGAACCATATGTTAGTGTTTAACAGTTTTTTTTTTAATCAATTAATTTTCTACTCAACACTTTTACATCTGTGGAACTATACGCACACTGTATTTATCGATTAATGGTATAATATCGATTTCAAATTTAATTTTGTAGGAGCATAGAAGATTAAGGTACATACCCGCATAGCCTTTGGATCATTTGAATAATCGACTGGCTGGCATCTGAAGCTGTACGTGGTGAACCAACCACCGGCGATGCTCTGCAAAAGGATGTATTTATAATAAAGATAAAAAAGCAAAAATATTTGTTAAGTATACTTATAGCAACGTTGAAACCATATATTATTTGTTTTAAGATTGTTAAAATATAATAATACTTTTTTATAATTAAATACGATCAAAAGTAACAAAAAAGGAAATTTTTTCTACCATTAATAAAATCTTCGTTATAATTCATAATAACGTTAATTAAAGTTAATACCTCCGGGTTTTTTTCGTTCTAAAATAAAATAAAAAATTACCTCGGAAAATAGCCAGCAACTGAATATGACTTGGAACAGATTGTACCATATGAGCACTTGCTTCAATTCGAAAGGTTTCCTGTTTTCCATTAACTTTGGTCCTAATACCTGTTGAAGTAAATTTATATTAGAATTTGTAAAACGTTTTCAAATACTTATAATATAAAAATAAAAACTGAGCGTGAGACAAAATATTTAGAAAACAAACAATTTTTTTATTTTCAATTTAGTTATCTGTGTGTATATGTAATTAATGTTTAGAAGTAGTTAAGTTGCTGCAGATATTTTAATTTATTATTAATATTATATTTTAAATTTTGATATTGAAATTTTTAAATTACTTGACTAACCTTAACTGTGAATACGTAGGTGAGGCAGATGGCGAGCGTGGGAAAAGGTGAAGACATCATCGGCCAGTCCTTCACCCTCTGGTCGCTATGATTGTCCATCAGATCGTGGTAACCATCCACTATCCTGTTTATAAGATCCATTTCGGCTGTAACAAAAACAAAACGCAAATTAAAACTTATTGTATAAAAAAACATTTTTAAAAATCGATGTCTAATACACCTACAGTTTTGATCGCAAAAGCGCGATACGAAAAAAGTATATACGTGACTACAATACGCCGTTCAGTAGTGATATGCTGCAATTTGGTCAATTTCTCAAGAGCCAAGTCAAGTTTACCGAATGTCAGGGTGGACCGGCCCCCTCTACAGTAACAAATCAACAGGCGAACGTATCATTCAAATCTATATTTTTAATGTCGCATCGTATGTTAATTTTCACTCGCTTTACATTTTAAGCGTTTGAATTCCGTATAAATAAAATAGTATAATAATAGTATTCCGTATAATAAACATTCATTTAGTAGTGTTACTAAAATCAAACAATCGTTTGCCTTTGCGGTTTGTAAACCTACACAAGCAATTGATCCCGGTTTTCCAGGAAGGATAAAAATTTTTTAGAATTTTTCGAGAAAATTTTTAGAAACGTTAAGCTGAGACCGAAAAGGAAACTGCGAAAAAAAGGTGAACGGGACTTAATTTTTTGTAGAGTTTTTTTAACAACATCAAGATTGGCTACAAATCGTACAATTTACTGAGACTGTATATCTGGAAGCGGTCAGATAATTTGAAGGTGTGTCATCATACAAAATCTTTAATATTATAGTAACAGCTAACGTAAAAGCGTCTCTTTACAGTGATTTTGTATTCTAGCGCTTTCCAGAATCCTGTTGTAAAATGGAATAATACAATTCACAACAAAAGAAATATTAACTTGATGTAGTCGAGACAGGTATAACAAGTTTTCTTCTAGTTTCTAGTATTTATTTGATGTGTATCAAAAGTTTTAATAAATGTGTCTATGTTTTTATGTAATCTTGGATAAGAACAATAGACTATAAGAATATATCTAATATCGATTTATGAATTATCGTCAGTGGTGGATTCGTTCGAGGCCCGTGGCGAAATTCTTCGAATGGGCCCTTGTGAAATGTAAAGAAGCTGAACCATCAATAGTAGTATTTTTTTACTTTAAAAATACTTTTATTTTGTAAGAGTTATTTTGTAAGAGAAGAAGGACGTCCAAAAGACGACAAAACATATTTATTGTATCTATTTAAACTGTTAAGTAACCTTCTCAGTTTGTGACATAACTATAATTTTGTAAACATTTATAGAAATAAAAATGTCACATGAAAGTTTTTTATAACCACGGTATGTTGCTAATGTGGAATACCGACAATAAATATAATTTGAAATACTATGCTCTGTCTGTAGGGTCAAAATGGAGCCCATATAATTTTACCATGCCCGTCTGTTAGTCTGTCTAGCCATTGCCATTTAATTAGAATTTGGAAGAAAAACAATTACGGCTAACTAGGTTACTACTTGACCTTTAGGTTAAAGGTTAAGTAGTCGACTTTTAAGTCGATTAAAGTAAAAAGGAAAATTAAGTACAAATTTCAATAAACTTTTCAAGATAATCATATAAGATAGTTTTTCCTGTAATAAAAAATATAGTGAATAAGGAGTGAGATGAGAAGCGAAAACCACTGTATTCTAAATTATCTGCACCTCAAATCAAATCTCGTTTTTGGAGTTTTTCACTCTGAAAGGCATTTTGATTAGGTTTTTGATATCTGTTAAATTTGATAGTTAAAATTGTTAAAGCTGATTTAATTTCCGTTAATTTAACGTATTTTTTATCGATGTAACCCGTTTATTCGCAAAAAACAAACGTGTATTCCAAATATGCTGCAATTACTCTATGTTGAATTTTTGGTGCATTTTTTTCTACATATTAGCAAAAATAGGTCAGATCTATTTTGGCAAAAGTATAACAACTTAAAACGGAATAGGTTACTTAATTATTCCACAAGTTTAAAAAATGAAGAGTATGAGTTAACCAATAATACGTGCTTTGTATCTTTAAATACTTATTTATTTTAATTTACTTTCATTTTCTACATTAATAATGATAAAAATAAGTAATACCTTACAAGATTTTGTATTAATGAAGTAAGTTTTTGTAATACGTGGCAATTTTTTTTGGTACGACATTTTTCCGTAACCCTCGTTTGAAAATCTGCAACTTTTTATTAAAAATCTGAAAAGTCGGTGTATTTCTTATTCTATCTATTGGTACATTTGCTAACAAAATAATAATAATAGATACTCAAAGATAGGCAAGCTATTTGCGAAGCTTTCTAAAAAAAATTCGAGCCTGCAACCTTGCCTTTTTTAAAAAAAATTTTGTAAAACTCTACGCAGGATTATGAAAAGAATACTAAAATGGTGTTTACTATATCCCTGTTTGATTTGATCCTTACTTTATTACTCCAATTTCCGTCACTATTTCCGATCCTCTTTTGCCTATTTCTTTAGTAACAACATGCAACCGCATCTCCTTTTCTTTTTATACTATGTATGATTTATTTTTTTGAAATTTCAATACATTTTTTGCTTGTGTGTTGTGTTAATTGTGTGCAATGAAGTAAACAACGGAAATAAATTAAAGGCAAAATATTTTTTTTTATTTAATGTGTATGTTTTAATAAATGTTGAGAGTTCAGATTTTCCTCTTACCGGGGGCCCCTTTCGGCTGGGGACCCGTGGCATTTCGCCAACTTGCCACCCTGTATTACGCCACTGGGTGGATTACCGGTTACCCATTAAACGAAAAATGTATATTTAAGATGGGGAACGAAGGGTATCAATCTTTTTTTAGTTCAATTTGCATATTATGTCACATAGAGGATGGCTAAGCTAGGAGCGCCGTATGAATAGGGGCCTAGGGCGTCACTTGTGCTAAGTCCGCCACTGCTTATCGTAGTTGCTAAATTAAAGGTCTGATTATGATGCGGGTTTTTATATTTATACGGTAAAAATATCGAACTAGTTTATGAACTATTATAGCTTATATAATATAAGTATAAGCTATAATAGTTCATAAACTATTTCGATATCGTAGGTACTATACATACGATTACAAACTATCATATCCATATATTCATTTAAATAGGTATTTGCAAATATATTCTCATATATATTGTATTGTATTGTTAATAGTTTTATTCTATTGCTAAAATTCACCTATAATAGGTACTGCACTGCTATTTCGGAATACTAATTTTTACTTACGCTTCACGTTCATTATTACGTATATAACGTTAAAAATAAAATGTTTGCATAATTGCGAAAAAATAGAATTCAAATTACGAGTCTAGTCGTATATATTTAAAAATATAAATAATTAATTACGGGGAAGCAGACATTGGGGCAGTTCGCTCAGGGTGCCAACCATTTAGGGGGTGACACTAGACAAGGAAAAGCAAACTCGATACGAATAAATGAAGAGTTCAGAAGAGAAGAGACTGGTTTCTTATAACAAGGATATTTGCAAGATATTTTCAATATAACGAACGAGAACTAGGGAGGGGTGGGGGTGCAAGGAGGATGTGCAGGCTTAGTACCTAAAAACATCATACGCAAAGATCCTTATAAACGGTTAAGAATAAGTGAAGAATAGGGGTGTAACTTTGAGTCAATTCTTAAACCACTCCACATATCACCCATGCTAGATGCGCCACTGCCTACAATTATTATTATTAAACCTACGTGATTTAACAGTTAATAATACAATCATAAGTAATCAGCCGGAGCGGGCTGGATGAGGGTTGCGGAGGACCGGGATGTTTGGCAAACTTGAGAAGACCTATGTCCAGCAGTGGACTGCCATTGGTTGACGATGACGACGAAGTAATCTAGTACGCTGCTGATAGACTTACAAAATTAATTGTATAAAAACTTCTATAGCACTCAACTAATCATACGTTTGTTTGTAATGAACTTTGAGATCATTGCTTTCTACGCTGTCGTAGTTTAAATTAGTTAAAAAAACTTGTAGACGATTACGGTTCTATGATTGATAGTAAGTAAGTATCCTAACTGTTTCAATACATCTTTAAGTATTCGACCAACATACTTCTTATTGAGTCTTTACATATTATACGAATGTATAATCCACCTTATAGTAATTTTTTCGTAAGATTACAACAAAATATTAATAAGTCAATAAAATGTTGTAGCAACTTTTTATATGAATATCTTCATGGTCAATTTTAAAAAATCATCAGTCGTTAGATTAATGAACGATTGATGTTAAGATTGCACTCCGACCTTTCAAACTTATGGTAATCTTGGCTCACGCATTTCTGAACACAATTATTCAGAAACAATTGTATTCTATTTTTTAATGATTAAACATCGTCAATCGCCTGAAATCATCGTGATATAAACATAATATTAAGTATACGCTACACGATTGACGTATTTCTTTGGAAATCCAATTAGTATTAAAGCTTGTGTAACTGTTTAAAATTCAAACAAAACTTGTCTCTGCAAGAAGATCAGGGATGTTATGGGTGTACCTTGTATCAATTTGACAGCCTTGACAAAGTTTGAAATACGTACAGATATTTGACGTCAAAGACGTCTGTTAACATATAATATCTATAATTGTATCTTAAACAACACAAGCTTTTCCGTCAAATTCAATAAATATTTATGCATTTTAAATATTAATTTATTTGTGTTGATTATTTTTATAAAGACATTGATGTTGACTAATTCGAAAAAGGAAAATGTATTAAAAAAAAATTATGACTATTTTAACCACTTGTAAATTCCCGTGACAGTAAACATTATTTAATCCGGGTAAAACTGGTTTAGCTGTTTTGTTGTTAACTGTAGTTTGTCGGTATGACAAGAAAAAGCGTTTCAAGCGCTGTCCTTGTCTTTATATCTTTGTGACACTATCACCATTGAACTTCAATATCGGTGGCACGGTTAACGTTACCTAACACTGCGATGTGCAAACACGCTCGCCAACGCGGTAACATCAATAACAACCGAATATCACTTCAACAAAAGGTTGAAAGTATCTGTAATATATTTTTATGAGTTTCACTTTTGATACGAAATAACACAACAATTGTTTTTAAGCAAAGTCGCAATATGGTACCATTAGTACCTACCATAAACAGGCCCTTCGTTAATTACATCATCGATCTTTAAAAAGTTTAAGACAACTTTTTGTGGTTTTTACGATAAAGTCAATTGTACTTGTGACATCATATGTCATTCTAGGTGTGACACCAGGTATGTGCACAGAGTCAAATTTGAAAAACTTTTTCGGAAATAAACAGTGGATATGAATTTTTTTTCTGTATCAAAGTTAGCATTGCTAGGGACTCATAATCTTCTAACTTCGCACATACTTATAATATAATTGACTCCATAACATCTTGTTTACTAAGTGTTGAGCCCAAGAAATAACTAGAAGATTTTAACAGATTACACCAGGTATTGATATTGTAAATCAGGTAGGTAACTTGAAGTGTCAAAATTAAATTTTACCAAAAATGTTTCGTACGAGGTGTTACATTCCAGAATCAGGGAATTAATTTGATTCACTTGAGGGGTCATATCTGGACCAAAGACGTGTATGTAACACTTACCTATAAATAAGTCGCAATAAGTAAAAATTTTAATATGAAAATCGTACTAACAATGAAATTTAGTAAATTTTATAACTATGAAATTGTTATATCCGGGAGTATGTAAGATATCGCATGTCTTTGACCGCGAAAATTATAAGTACGTTAACGCTTACTTACATAATAATTAGAATGCCTCCTCTAAAAACTGCGTATCGTCCACTACAGATGACTTAAGGCGCTTCGTGTCAATATTTGACCTTCAAAACTTCGTAATAAGTCTTGACATCTCTTGATTAACTTTGTAACGTCTAATACGATAACGAATATGTTTCGCATAATGACAATGGGGATATTAAATTTCATTAGACAATAAAATTAAGGAACCACAGACCAAACAGGACAACCGTAAATACTTTGAAACATATATTAAAAACTTAAAAAATTATACCTGTTTTTACTGCATTTATAATTTTAATAGGTACTTTATGGGCGGAGAATATAAAGTGCTGTTTAGGGCTGGCACATTACTATTGAGTTTTTCTTGAGATATAAAAATGTACAAAAATTAATGGCCTATACTTACTTTAATAGTAATGTTTTATGTACAGATACGTATAATTAAATATTCTTTATTATAGCTGTTGAAAGATGAATACATCACGGTATGAAAAAATTAAAACGTGATTTATAACTAACTTATAAACTCAATTTTTTTAAGAATAAATTAAAATATAATTAAAGAAAAAAATTCATTTTATAAACATGAATTTGGATTTTCCCTTAATTAAATTGCTTTAATAAATAAATAAAATTTAAAAAAAAAACACGTACTTAATATTTATCATAAAATCTTATTATTCATAAAGGACGTTACATATTTATATGATTTTATTAAAAATCTAATATAATAATATTCCAACCCTGTCAGTGTACACGCAGTGCTTTTATTGCGCATTGACAAGAAAATCGGCGCGGGCGCAGCATACACACGAGTCAAGATTAGCTGGAGTGGAGGCCGCGACTCGGTTCCTCCAACGTTATTACTGGCCGTGACATTACTTTATTTCAAAATAGACCACGTTCTGAGTCTAGCGGGGATGTTACATAAGATTTCCTTACTGCTTAAATATACTACATGATATATAAAGGCCTGATAATATAGATCTACAAAATGATAGTTTGTTGATACATAAAATAAAATAAAACAGTATTCTAACACTCGTTCGAAACTTGAAATCAAGGAAAAATCGCATAGATATAAAATAGTTATCTAGTTTTAAAAGTTGTATAATAATCGTTATAAAATCATAGTTACTGAAAATTACTAGATACTAAGAATACTGTCACTTGATTTTTTTGTGATTTAATCATACTTAATGGCATTTATTGAGTTCATAACTATTAAATTGATTGTTTTTATGGTTTTATCGACCTTAGACTTTATTTAAAATGAGCACTGTATAAAGAATTTTCCTTATAACTGCCATTAGACAAGAGTTAAAAAAAAGATAACATCTATATTTTTACGCCATGTACCATAAAATTATGTAATAATAACAACCTATAATAATGAATCCATTCAATGGTGTTGCAAGAGATACCTACATAAATTATATTTAAAAATTCCTATATTCAAAGAATATCATAAAAAAATAGAAATATCTATATAATCTAGAGTAATTCAACCATACACGATGGTCAATATTGTGTAAATTCCCATGAATCAACGACGTTGCAACAATTTCCGTTGTCGGAGCTGTGACGTCGATATAATTATACCAGTCACAACAAAGGTCTTGTTTTGTACGGAAAAATATAATTACTTAAGGTTTACTTGATTTTTCTTTGTATTGCGCTTTATATTGCATTTTAACGATAGATAATTCGATCATGCTTTTGATAGAGGCCTTTTTTTACGAATTATACTAAAACAATAATTTGTATGTTGAAAAATTGTATATTTTACTTTGTTAATATATGTTTCTTAGATTTCTCGTAAACATTAACAATGTTAGAAATTTTTAACGACACTATTATCATCTGAGTTAACATGACTGTCTTTAAATAAGAGTTCTTTAATACGAAATGACACCTGGCTATAAGAACTTTTTATAAAGACTAAGTAAACAACTTGAAACAGCTAAGTACTAGTTATAAAAATATCAAATAAAGCCAACTTCAACGTAGCCGTTCCGTGGTCAGTGGTTGTTAAAGTATTTCTTCCGTGTTTACACTTTACTTTACCTCATTATATGAACTATAATCGTTTTGCTGTTATTCGTTGAACAGATCTGATATAGAGCAAAAATTCCATTGAACTATTATGTAATTAAAATATTAATTCTATTCTGCTTCTACAGGCATAAACTGCCAATTAAATAAAAATAGCTCGTCTTTCGAAATAAGTACGTGAAAATCATAGATAATCCTCTTTTTTCAAATGAGTTTAAGTAATACTATTTATGTACATATACACAAAGAAAAGAAAATATATAAGATACGCAAAGGATTTCATTGATCGTTGCAAAATAATCAGGAAACACTTAAGGAGTACGGTGGCAATGAATACTAGCTATAATGCTAAGGTGACCTTGCATAGATTAAACCGAGCTGAAAATGTATGCAAGACGACCGGAATAAAATAAGTAGAGTCGTAAAACATTTTATCATTTATCACACTAATATTATAAAGTATTTTTTTTTTTCTTGGAAACCGGATGAAGTTTGTAACCTGTTAGACCGATTTAAGAAAATATTTCCCACATAGAGAGCTATATTGTTATGTAAGCTTTGTAGACTTACGTATAATTTATAGACATTTTATATTCACAAGGTTTATTTAATTACATGGTTATCAGTGTTGTCATAATTGGAATCGACGCGAAGCTTCGAATAGAAGCGTGTGGGTAATAAAATACTTACGAGTGGTAAAATACTAAACATACTTCTATAAAATACAAAAGTAGAGAATGGTGCACATCTGATATGAAGGTTTTTTTTATTTTTTTTGAAACAATTGGCAATAAATCTAAATATTTTTAAACTGACCGGCCTGGCTTCGCACGGTAATCCCCAACTTTTTGAAGATTTAATATAGCCTATGTTCACTGGAGATAGCGTAGCTTCCCAACAGTGAAAGAATTTTTCAAATCGGTCAAGTAGTTTCGGAGCCTATTCAATACAACAAATATTTTACAAACAAATATTTCCTCTTTATAATATTAGTATAGATTTGCAAAAAAAGTTATTTTAATATAACCTAAGTAATTGGCTAAATTTTGGTAAGTAAGAAAAACTGCGTAAACGGTAAGTTCAGATAAATCTATAATGTTTATCAATCTTGTATATTAAGTTAAATCGTAATTAATTTATCATGCCAATATTCCAGTTCATTATAATGTGTCATGTCAAAACAAGCACTTAGTTAATAGAACTTCTAGAGACTAGATCAATAGTTTATATCACATATTAATAATTTGTATTAAGGATAAGTTATCTCCATGTTGATGAATAAAACTTTGATCAATATTTAAACAAAACGCAACAAATTTTAATTATGATATTAAACATACTATAGGTATACGTTATTTTATTTTTGACCAAAGCAAATAAGGTAGTATTTTTAATATAAAAATAATGTTTGCTTATTTCTTGATGTAAAATAGTCCTTAAAAAACGCAATTTCATTTACTACAATAGAACTTAAACCGTCGTCACTTCCCATAAACCAAGCATACCTTATTTAATTTACGTTTTCATGCTAATTATGTTTAAATAATAAAACTTTCCTAACAATTCTGTATTACCTAGCAAATAAATAGTTGAATATTTTATCTACCCGTCTTATAAATAACGCGATTAATCATTGCAGGTGTGTCAGTCTGTCGACTTTATCTGAATACTGTCTTGTATCTAAGTCTTTAGAATAAATACTTACGCGAATAAAGTATTTAGTAAATTGTTAACATATTCTTATACTTAAAACGTTTAATAAACAAACGATTATATTTATCACAAGCAATTTGAAATAAACAAGTTGATAAATACGAAAAGTCATATAGTTTATGGCAGATTAGGATTTTATTTAAATGAAAGACCTCCCATGTTTTATATATGTTGGACATAAGCTTTTATGTCAAATTCATTCTAAAAATTATCAGTCAAAGTATCATAAAAGATAACGTAAAGTCGTACATAGAACGCAACAAAATCAATGCGTGTCGGCCCGCCCACGTATAATAGATGCGTGTTTACATACACAAGTAACTGTTGATAAATGTTAAACAATATCGTGCAGAATACAAAAGGCTATTAATGTGTCGACTTTATTTATTTTTCTGTCCGTGATCTTGTATACGAGTCCTATGCCTTTGAATAGTTGTAAGTTCGACAAATTGTTCTATTAGCTTTTAAACTGCGGAGTAATCAACGAAACATAATTAAAATTTAATAATATTATTATGTTACCTTAAGTCACCAGAAAAAGGTGGTACCTTATTAATTATTAGAAATAAAAAAAAATTCTACAATTATGTGAATTGAGACTGAATTAATATTCATATGAATGATTAAAAAAACTACTTATTTGTTCAAAAGTCCAAATTTTATTTCCTCTTGATAATGAAATCACTTGCTTACTGAAAAAATAAGACAGTCAAAAGTGGTTTGAGAAAAAATATAGATTTCGTAATTTTTGTGGGATTTTTTGTGTTACTTCTTTTCTGTAAATTGATAGGCAATAATTTGAACAAGATTTCAGAAAACGTTCCTAATTATTTTTTAACTATTTTAGATAGACTATGTAAAAATGTATATGAAGTAAGAAGTTATAAAGAATAATATTACACGTTTAGGGTTTAGTTGGCAAAGAGTGAAAAATTCTCCGCTCTACAGTCGTTCCTCACAGACCGCTATTTTAAGTCATTTAAAAGCTGTACATGGTCATTACTCACTAGACGAAGCTTAATAATAAGAACAAGGAAGCTAAGGACTAAGTATAATATACGTAAACGTATAAAACATAAACAATAAGATGTTTGCAAGATTATAAGCATACTAAGTATTAAATTCTCAGTTCGCGAATTCAAACGGCACTACCGGTTTTTTTAATTTCATTCGTAACATCCGTAATGACCCACGAGGCAAACAGACGATGGCAGACGATGAATGCTTTAACCTTTTAGACGCTGCCATATCCTACGACACGTGGACTAACGCGAAATATGCTGAATCATAAATTAAACTGCTTACGAAACTATCACGTCGACCTTCGTAAAAGTATTTGGGATTAAAATAACTTCGCCAATTAGCATTCAGAAGAAAATATTACAAAACGTTTAATATTATTATTTTGTGTATAAAAATACATATGTGTACTTTTTATTTATTTTTTTGATGTTATTGTTTTAAGAATAATAAAATAAAATTAAATAATACGTGAACGGACAGTGTGGAAACACGAAAAAAACATAAAGGTTGCAAGATTTGCAAGTATCGATATTTTAAAGCAGCGAAATAATAGTGCTTTATATTATAATTCTTAAGGTTTCAAGTCGTAAGAAAAATAGAAAACTCTGTACTTCCCCAGAATAAACCTATCCATACATTTATTATTGAACCGGTTGAACGACTTGGTTACTAGAATAAATTCATATGTACCTATTGTTAGTATATTTTTCTGAAATTTTATTTTTTAGTAAATGTCGGACTCATCAGAATCAGGATTCGATAAGGGCTTATAACACATATTTAATTAAATTTCATCCAAATCATAAGTGACCGCTCTCGGACAGAAGAATTATTTACTGTTGTACAACTGTGTATTTAAGTTTTAATTATATTATAAGAATTCGACCTCACTTTGACCATTTTTTAAAATTTTATATTAAAATTAAATCATTTTTATTTTTTAAGGTATTTTTTGTATTAAGTTACTAAATACTCATAATCTTTTAAATTAAAAATACAGGAAAACTCGCAAGCCCTTCAAGAATCTGCATGTGTGGAATGGAGGAAGTCGAATAAATACTAACATTTTTGTAATATTTGTGGTTCGAAATTTTTATTTATTATAGACAGACAAGTAATGAGAATGAGTAATGAGTAAGATGATAAATGATTAAGGGTCTGTTCATTAAAACTTATTTTGAATTATGTCAGATCTCTTATTATAAAAAAAAAGAAAACATTTTTCTATAGCCAACCAAATCAATTAAAATTAAAAAAATCAGTTAAAAGTAAAAAAAAATTAAAAAAACAAAGTAAAGTAAAAAAACAACATTATACAAGCTAGTTACACTACTAATAAATTAAAAATATTGAAAAAATTAAGTAGCTTCAATTAATGTTTTTATTACCTTCTACCAAAGGTCGTCCAATTAACGTAGTCTTTACTTTTTTCATAATTAAAAAAATAGTGCGACCTTGGTCTAAGTTGCTTGAAAAAATGAAAAATAAATTTAATTAAGGCATATTTTTACAAACGTTGCTACATATGCTTTGCATACAACCCCTTTTTATTAGGAAGAAATTTTGTAAAAGCGATCTCTACGGTGTAATGTAATTTCGATCAAATTTCATATCTCTAATAGCTCATATTCTCTGAATATCTGTCTGTATGAAAGAACTAAATAGATTCTGATTTCCACTAGCAGATATAATAAATAAAATGTTACAAAGCGTAAAATAGGCACATTTATTTTAGAAACGGGATTAGAGTTTATCGGGTTGTCAGGACGATGAAGATGCAGTCAGCAGCTAGCAATATACATAACTATTTATTGACTTTGAGAGGACAATCGCACTTCAATTCTTCACAGCGTCAGACATATCGAGAGTCACAAAAGCATTGCATTTCCATAAGGAATGTTCTTTACTTGTGAAGGAACCTCACGCATGGTTTGCTTTTACGAGTAACTACGTAGGTTCTCTTAAAACGAAATTTTATTAAATGGGTTATTCGCGCTACAACAAATATTTGTGTAGCGACAAAATAATTTTGCTACACATCCTCCGCTCATTAATAAAAAAATATTATTTAGCAATCGGCACGTTAAATAAAATAAAGTAATGTGAAATAGAAGTAAATACCTACACATAACCGTTTGCACGTTCAACAATTACGTATGATAATTATATTTATTACTACAAAAAATGTTTTCGAGGAATCTATCTATAATTGAATTAGCAAAATTATATAATGACTGATTAATAACAACTCGTGTATTATTATAATTTGTACTTAAATTAAATTTTTGTATTACAAATCTCATTCGGGAGTGCCGAGATTTTTGTATTGCAAAACACAGTAATAAGTGTTGTTATTACAAGGTGTACTGGGTTGCAACAGTTCCACGCCGCAAAATGCGTGCGCTTCCAGGCGGATTCAGAAAGTAATGAATGGAAGTTCAATGCCGTCGATTCCGAAATGTAACTTAATCAGGCGGTTTGAATAACAGCATACCAATACAAGGATACAAGGACTGTCGCCTTACGAGAGGTTTACTTTAAATCTAATATTTTAAAGAGCGGTTTTATATAGCAAAAACTGGGAGGTACAAGTTTCCGCGAGATGATATTAAGAATGTTATTTTCCTTAAAACGAAACATTGTACTCAATGAAAGGATCTGTTTGTCCGTTGGAGGGTAAATCGCTTTCCAAAATCGAATCCTAATTTTGGAGCGACAAAATCAACTAAAGCGACGTTAATTAGGTATAACATTATTTTGCTATAATCCCCGAAACCGACATTTGTCTGTTGTAGAGGCTACACCTCCGGATGATTCCATTAAATATATTAAATTTATAAGTGATTGATATATTCAATTACCCGTTTAAATGAAGTAGTAAAATGTTCTGTTTGAAATGAAATCTAATAATAATTATGATACTCTCGAAGCGCAAATAATTGAAGCACGACTTGCCAGGTTTATTTTTATAATTCGATGAAGTCAGATAAATATCACATCTATTGAAAGTTCACACAAAGTTATTAAACATACGCTACTAGAGTCTAATCATTTTTTTTAATGTTTAAACTGTTTTTAACTTCGTGATAACAAAGATCACACGGATTTGAATTTATTGAAAGTTATCATACCTATTTAGACGTTTTTGCGTAAAAGGATTATTATGTATTTAAGTCCGTAACTCTGTAAGTTATATTAAGAGGTAAGTAATAAATATATTTTAATAATAAATATAATGTCCTAAAATTACAAGTTGTTGTTTAAACTTAAAATCAATTTAGATATTTTTATATCAATTTAGAATATGATTTTTTATAAAAAAGCCTTTTTTATAGTTGTATTATACATATTATTATTATTTTTTTTTGTAAATATTCACTCTTAAATTTTTTATTCTTTTTTTAGTGTATTAACTTTATGATAATGTAAGTAATATTTTTTTAACATATAATTATAATATGAATCAATATATAATTAAATAAATAAAAATGTTCCATATTTAGGTCTTACAGGATAATGAATTCTTTTATAAGCTAAACGAATTACGAAAATAAGACATGATGTTAACGTTCTTTAACAAGTCTTAATACGAATAAATTGCGCATAACTATGCGAATTAATTACGATAAATGCTTTGTTCAACAATTCTTATGACATCTCAGGCTAACGCAATTTATACTTTTACGAGTTAGGTGTTAATGAATAATTTTTTATTCAACCAACAAATTAGTTCACATTCACATGTTAAAATAACTATTATTTTCCATAATTGAAACGTCACGTTTATATGGAGTAATAAATATTCCATATTAACCTACTTCGTATTAAAATATTTATGGCAAATAAATAACTATATAATGGATATAAGCTGATTTTCCATGTCATTGGAAAAAAGGTATGTAGTATTGCAGCAAACATTACTAGAACATGACGCATTTATGTGCAAGGTGTCTGTTGACATATTTAAATTAAACATCACATATATAAATACACATAAACATGAAAAATAAATAAGCAAATCCAGATTGTTGATTTTATGGAAAAAGTTACTGCGTAAAAAGTAATTATTTATAATGAATAGTATTTACTGAACGAACTTTTATTGGTCGTCATGTATTTATTTATATAACAACTACAATATCTATGGTATTATTTTAGGTTAAATGTCATACGTAATTGATACATTTATTACAGAATATGGACAAAAATATGAAAATTCCTTAAAGACGATTCTGTAAGCTAATTATTCACTATCTTTCGAAGTTATTGAAACCTTGTGCCGAATAAACTCGTATGAGACTTTTATATTAATATATTATTTTAGATACACAATTTGGTCAATGACTTTTGTAAAAGTATCAGAGCATTAAAGCCTTCATCGATTGCGAAAACAATGTTGCCCATAGGCCATAACATATTTTAATGTCTACTCGGATTCATGTGGCTATTCATTGGACACCATAATTTAATGTCACTTAATTTTTCAAATATTTCAGTCGGAACATACTTTGAACACTTAATTCATCTTCGTTTGTTACTCCATTAAACTACTTACAGGAAAAGATATGTTTAAATTCCTGTGATTCATTTAAACTCAAATTGAACTAAAAACTCTTTATTCGTCAGTTAACAAATTAAATTTGATTAACAAACTAGTTTTAGATATATGATTTTTAATACCGAGACGAACACGCGTGAAATCCGGTTTGCTCTTTTAAAACAATTACTGATGTATACTTAATCAAATCCGCCGAGCCGAGATGGCCTAGTGGTGCCAACACGTGGATCTTAACCAAAGGTCACGGGTTCAAACCCTGGCTAGCACCGC